>PVLD010009306.1:0-33180 GCA_004027595.1 Dinomys branickii
CTTCCTCGCCCTCCTCCTCTTCCTCTTCTTTTTTCTCCCCCTTCCTCTGTGTCTGACTTAAGGTCCCTCTGCTGCCCACTCTGGGCTTAGTAATCACTTTATTTCTTTCTGAATCTGTGCAAAATTTGGAATATCAGGGAAAACACTCTGTCCATTCAAACAGAAAATTTCTTCTGACTACTTAGATACTGATTCAAACTTTATTTGCTGAAAATTTTCCAGGGAGCCTTTGGATTTTTCTTTAAGCGCAGACACAGTGTGTGTACAAGTATTCTGGAGCATGAAGAGGGTATCCATGTACTTCAGGCCGGGAGGCCTTGCGGATTTTCCCTTGTGGGTCAGGGAAGTGTCTGTGCAATCCAAGTGAACGCTAGGTGACAAAACAAAGCATAAACATTTTATTATCCTGTGCTGCTCTAATGGCCTCAAAGTTGTATGGAAAAGATGGTAGCAATTGTATATAATTAGAACACGAACAAAATCTATTGATCTGAAATTATTTTTTTATTTTATTTGCTTGATGTCCTGTCCAGGGTTCACTTTCTAGGCTACTCAAAAATATTTACTTGCAAAAATGTCTGGCAAATAAATGTGAAGAACTTGATACAATGTCTCGTTCTGCCTCTGAGTACAAACAACACATTTAAGAATTATTTATTATTGGAAATGGCTAGTTTAAGAAACTCTCTCCAATTACATAGGAATTTATTGGTGATTTAAATATTAAGCATTACTATTTTTAAAAGGAATATTTTAACTGAATGAACATCCTCTGGTATCACAGAAACATTTCCTTTATCCCAGAGCTGTCAGCAATATCACTGTGGAAGGGTTTGAAAGTAAAAATGGAGACCCAAAGAAAGATTGATGCCAAAAGCTGTGACGTAGTCTTATTTGACTTTCTGCATGTGACATGGTCTACTTATTCTCCAACTTTTTCTCTAACTCCATATATGTCTCTGTACTCAGCTGGCTCCAAGGCAGGGTGGCAGGGCACAGGGGCAACAGCTCAGGCAGCAGAAGACAGCAAAAGCAACCAGAGCAAAAGCGGGAAGCAAGCCCCATCTACTCAATCTCTGTTGAGGATTCTCTTAAGTACTTTCTGCAATGCTGGCTTATTGACCATGGATTTCTTTAGGTTTCCCTCATCTTGAAAGGCCTTTGATTTTGAAGAATATTTTTACTTCTGTTTTGAAGGACAGCCTCGCGGAATGTAGTTACCTACATTGGCAAACTGTCTTCTTGGACTTTCTCATGACCCATGTGTACAGATAATTTTCTTTGTGTTTTTTCTTTTTCTGTTGTGCTGCAATGTAGCATGACAACCTTCCAACTGTCTCTCTTCCATGCAGTCTGCTTTTATACAACCTAAATGCAGTTTCTTTAGCTACTTATCTGGACCACTTCTATACTGCTAATGCTGCACTTTCTGTATATGGACTGAGCAGAACCTACATTCTAGGGTAATGCCGAGCGCAGGTCAGTGCCTCTCTGGAGGTCCTTTGTCTTCATTATAACTGCTAGAGCCTATTATCACTATGTTGCCGTCTACAGTCTCCTTCACCACTTGAATATCATTAACAGGAATAATTGTAATCTGTTAATATTGAATTTATTCATAGAAAATCAGGGGTGTGACTTGTTAGTGGCCCAGACTCACAGCAGCGGGCCTTGGGTTCACTGGCTGCTGGAGGGGATTCGAACTGGATTCCGTGGGGGCCACTGCCCTCCTCGGTCCCACTCTCAGGGTCAAGTCGGAGCTTCCAGCACTAACGTTCAGACTGAAAAGTCAGCTTCTCTCCCCAGCATGTCTTGCCCCTTCATTTGACTTCTCAACCTGATGTTAGAGCTCCATTCTAAATCTCTCTAAAGACACCTGATGCCCTCAGGTGCAGCATTTAATACACTTACGCTGCTTCCCCGTCACCGCAGTCATTGAGCTTTCACGTGATCCTTGGACCTTTGCCGGTTGTGGCTGCTTTCATTGCTTCAATCTCATGTTTTACACACCACACTTTCACTAACCTAGTGTCCCGCGTGGTGCCTGACACTCAGCGGGATTTCAGTACGTGATCACTGAAGGAAAGGTGAATCAATAGCCACAGCCCTGGTGAACTGGAGAAGAAACACAGCTCCAGAAGTGTGCTGTCTTCTCCCTGTCCTAGGGACACTTGTCCAACCTCAGGCCTGCTCAATCCACTGAGCCCTTTGGATCTCAGAGGTGCCAGCTTTCATTTCTTTTTATCTCTAAGACCTTCTAGTGTCATCTCCCAAGTCCTTGTTGCGCGTCCCTCCATGAAATGTTCCTGGAACTGTGTCCATCATCACATACACAATGCCAGCAACAATTCCTCCTCCCCCTTGGGAGATGCTCAGTCTATGCACTGTGCATGGACAGCTCTGGTGTCCACTTATTCCCTGCTATGCCCCCAGAAACCCATATGTGTATTGATGATCAAAATAATGAAAATAATGAATGAAAATTATTTAATCCTTAAATTATTTTGTATCTAGACAGAGTTTTGCAGTATTGCAAGGAACTTTTAATGAAGAAAGGGGACCAAAAATAAACAGAATACTCTGATATCAACAGACAATATTTAGAGAATAATAATCCTTTCCCCAAAGCCTCGGAGAAGCCATCATTTCTCAAAGGGCCAAATGAAATTCTTTTTAAGACTCAAAGCAAAGTTGTAGCTGTGAACTCTGTAACAATAACAAACAAGTTACAAAGTCTCAAGGCACAGTGGCACGGGTAAACATACCCAACCCAAAAGGGAAGTATAGGGAGACGGAGGGAATCAGAGCAAAGCAAGAGTGACACTTAATGTGGCAAACTTTAAGCCCTGCAGGTCCTCATGCAGTGTGCAAGGCACCTGGTAATAAAATACGAGTTGCAGAGCCCACCTTACTGCTGGTGGTAGTGGGATGGCTTTTCTCCTGGGTTTGTTCTGGTCACGCCCTGTGGATTTTCTCTGCAGATGTTCACGTCTCTGGCATTTCGAACTCTGGAGTCCGTTGCACCTTTGATTTCCTTCCCACAGATTCAGACACTGCCTCCACAGCAACCTCTTTCCTGGCCTCCCAGGCCTTCTTCTGAGAGCTGGAGGGAGGCCCTCTAGCCTGCAACCCCTGCATTCTGTATAATGGTAAAACCATCATCACCTGGGGGCTCCAAGGTCCACTGTCAGAAGGAACCACAATCTGGTCCCTGTGGACAAAACTGGGGTGGACACTGAGTGACCAGGGTATCTGAGCAACATGAAAGGAATCCCAGGCAACCAGTTCTCCGTCAGGCCCTTCTAAAGTAGGGGCCCAGGGACTCTATTCTCTAGTGAAAATTTGACAATGTTTCCCCAAGCTAACAATAGGTGGCATTTTGCTGATTTTTAACCCCCCTGAAGTGTTCTTTCTCTTGTTATTGTTCAAAGTATTTGATTCCTTTTAATCACACTGCTCTTCAGGAACCACTTCTCTTAGCCACAATCCTATACACAATTCATTTGGGGTCCATATTTAAGGCTTTTTTATTTAACTTTTTTGCTCTGACTTTTTGTCCCTAAATCTCATGATACACTTCCCTAAAAGAAACTAGCAGTACCCAGGCTACAGCCAGATTTGGGGCGCCTTGAAATTTTCTTCACAAGATCAGTCTATTACCCTTGATTTCAATCTTAAAGTCTTAGCACCTGGGAAAAATGTAAATATCTTATCCTATGTGCCAGAGTGTAATTCCCAATGGAGCGCCTGTTCCCAGCCTGCTGATCCTGACACTCTGGGCGCGTTCCCCTCAGCACCCTACTGCCTCTGCCACAAGCAGCGTCCCTCTTCTGGCTTCGCTCACAGCGTTCCAGAGCTGCTTGGACCTTGGACACTCTCCAGACGCGTCCTGGAAACCAGACCCAAAGGCCTGCAAAACACAGAGTACGGTATAGTTACAGAAATGAACACACTTCTCTGCGCCTGTTTATTCGGACTACTTGGTACGTTCAGTATAAAGCGGAAGTTATTTTGTTCATGATTTCAGAAGACTCAGCTCATGCTCAGTTAGCTCCAACGCAATGACGTGATGGCCGAGGGTGATCTGGACCAGCGGCTTAATTCACACCTCAGGGGGGTGGAGCAGAGGCCACCAGCAGAGCTAAGGCAAGCAGACCTGTTCCCCTAGGCCAGGCCACAGTGACCAGCAGAACACACACTAAAGAGAGCCCTCTACTCCTCCAGGGGGCTTTCAAGCCGATCAGGTTCATAGTTAAGCTGAACCATCACAGAAAGCGTGATGTTCCCTGAGATAAGTGACCATCAGTTTCACCTGTAAATCACAAGGGATGCCGATGAACATTTTCGATATTATGGGGAGATGATCAACTGCCATGGACAGTGCACCCAGTAACGTTCCTGTCTGGAAAATGGTAATGACCATATCAGATTATTCACTGCTTCATCACTGCCTCTAGTGATCATGGGCCTAGAGCATCAGTTCTGAAAAGTCAGTCACAGTATAGGTTCTGACTTGGCACAATATATATTTTGAAAAATTCCCTACTGTCAGGGTTTTTACAAAATAAAATGAGCATATCAGCAGATCTTACCTTCTGTGAGTTTTATAGGCATTACTTCTTGATAGTAATATATTTTATTATTTAGTTTTTTATTTTATTAAAAAAGTAAAATAAAATTTCATAGAAAAATAATAGGAGAATAACAATAGTCAATACATTGAGTAGTATTATCTTTAAACTAGTTCATCAGTGTTCACAGTATATCCAATGTATTATTTTAACTCTTTCCCGGGCTGGGGATATAGCTCAGTGGAATAAGCGCTTGCCTAGCAAGCTCAGGGTCCTGAATTCGATCCCCAGTACCGCAAAAAAAAAAAAAAAAAGACTCTATTTTAACTCTCTCCCAATCTGTTCTGAAACTCTGTTTTATTGCAATTTTCTTTCTCTCTAAAATAAAATCTTTAAAATGGGCTTCTAAGATTCTCCAAACCTATTAGCACAAACCTTCTTTTCAATGAACTAAGGGAACTATTTGTAGAACCACTCGCTTTACTTTTACTAGAAGGAATGCTTATGGATCTACCAGCACAGATGAAGGTTGCAAAACTAAGCTGTGATTGGTTGGAATTTTCCAAATATACAGAGTGGGCCTGGGTTACACAGTCTAACTTTTATTCTGCCTCCGTAATGCACAATCAGTGAGTGAGAATGTGTTTCTATATGGCCCGCAGGTATTTTTCAGTAAAGGAAGTAAAAGTTGGTCTTTCTGAGCCTTACATCTTTAAAATCGATGGTGGGCTCCAGATATGTTTGTCACCTGATAGAACTTTCCTACCAAAAGAACTCCTAATTGCATTTTTCATCTGAGAATTTTTCAAAGTATAGATCAGAGGATTTAATATGGGAGTTATCATGGTGTAGACGAGATCGGGCGCGTTCAGGGTGGTATGGCCGTAGACTATCGTGTAGAAAACAGAAACTACTTTGTCAATGGGGAGAGTCGTTGCAGGTCTCACATATACAAATATGCAGGGTACAAAGAACAAGGCAACCACCATGATGTGGGAGGCACAGATGGAGAGGGCTTTAGGCCTCCCCTGCACACTGTGGGTCTTCAAGGAGAAGAGAATGACCACATAGGAGACGATGAGAAGTAGGAAATTTAACACACAGATGAAGCCACTGTTGGAAGCAACAAAGAACCCCAGAATGTGGGTATCAGTGTAGAACAGCTTGAGCAGAGGGTTCAGATCACACATGAAGTGATTTATGATATTTGGGCCACACAAATGGAGTGGCAACATGAAGAGGATGTATATGCTCCCGTGAAGAAAGCCTCCCACCCACGACACTCCCACCAGCAGGTTGCACACTCTCCAGTTCAATATTGTTGTGTAGTCCAGTAGCTTGCAGATGGCCACATAGCAGTCATAGGCCATCACCATCAGCAGGATGACCTCAGCACCTCCAATGAAATGTTCTGAAAACACTTGAGTCATATATGCATCCAACAGGATGGTCTTTCTTCTCATGCAGTGAATCAGTGATCAGTTTCGGGGTACTGACTGAGGAGTAGCAGGCATCAACAAAGGAGAGATGGGCCAGGATAAAGTACATGGGGGACTTCCCTAAGGGGCTGACAGCAATGGTGATAAGGATGAGGTTCCCAGCTGGAGTGAAAGTCTGGTCTCAAAGAGAACAGAGAATTGTCTGACAACCCTTAGTAATGCTTTCTATACAAAACCATGTTGACTTCCTGCAAAGGACATCACTGAAGTATGTTCTCAATAACTATTGACTTTTTTGCACTTTATTTTTTATAAATGGAATATGTTTTTCTCATGAGAAATCACTACCAATTTCTTCCATGCTTTCTTCCTGGCATTTTTTACTTGTTTATTCCTAAAGGTATAAATTAAAGGATTAAGTAAAGAAGGCAACATGCAGTAAAAGAATTTCTCTAAGGAGAAGGCAGGTGGAGGTCTTGTATATACAAATATGCAGGGGACAAAGGAAAAAACCACAACAGCAATGTGGGACCCACAGGTGGACAGAGCTTTCTGCTGCCCTTCAGAGCTGTGCTTCCTCAGAGAGAACAAGATGACACCGTAGGAAACAAGCAACAGAGAGAAGATGATAATGCAGATAGACCCACTTTTGGCAATTGTCAGAAAGCCAAAGATGTGTGTATCAGTGCAGGCCAGCTTCAGTAATGGGTAGAGGTCACATATGAAATGGTCGATGACATTGGGGCCACAAAAGGGGTGCTGGAAAGTACAAAGAACTTGAGTGACAGAATGCAGGAAGCCCCCTTCAGGGCTACATCCATCAGAACGTGCCAGAGCCTCCTGTTCATGATGGAAGAGTAGTGCAAGGGCTTGCAGATGGCCACGGAGCAGTCATAGGCCATGGCCGTGAGCACAATCACCTCTGCCCCAGCAAAGAAGTGTCCAGCAAAGAGCTGCACCATGCAGCCTTCAAAGGAGATGGTGTTCCTCTCAGAAAGGGAGTCAGCAATCACCTTTGATGTGGTGACTGAAGAAACACATGCATCCAGGAAAGACAGGAAAGCCAAGAAATAGTACATGGGGGATCCCAGCAGATCAGGGCTGCAGACGATGGTCACCACGATTAGCATGTTGCCCCAGATAGTTGCAATGTAGACAAACAAAAATATAACACTATTTTCTGAACTGTTGGATTCTGTGAAAGCCCCAAGAGGACAAAGTCAGCTACAAAGCTCTGATTTTGCAAGACTTCTAAAGTAAAATACAGGGAAAGCTAAATCCTGACCACATAACTTTGGTAGTAGTATGAGAACAATTTGCTTCAAGCAAATTTATAGCACTATAGTCATCATCATGCAAACTCATGGTAAAAATGCTTTTACTTGCACTGAGCACAGGTAATTAGAAATTTGGTAAAGCAGTATTTACAACCCAGGCAAAACTAAAGTGTAAATAAATTTTGAATATTTTAAAATACAGATATTTCATGTAAACAGAGGTTTAATATGTCCATCTGTAGATCCACATTGATAAGGAAGAGAAACAGCTTCTATTTCAAATGTCAGCTCGAGCCCATGGCTTTCTGGAGTGAATAATTGAGAAGAATTCTGAAAATAAAACAAAGTTACGTAAACCAAGAGTGTAATTCATTCATCTTGCATGCCACTGAAGTAACATAGTGGAGGCTCGCATCTTGCGCTTTATCTGCAGACAGCCTGATCTATAAAAAGAAGAAAATGATGCAGTCCAAGAGATGCTGCAAAACCATCAACTGCAAAACCATCCTGAACTGAATTGGTCTTTAAATAAATTAATTCATCCTTTACTAAGAAGAAGCATCAATAGAGATCTGTCTAAATCCACCCCACCCACCAACTGTGAGTGGTGCTGACATTATTTTTTATTCACCATTTCAACATTAGAACAGAAATTCATAAAAATAATACTTGTAACAGTAATGTGTGCTTATGATTTTTCAACTGGTCACTAAAAACATAATGTAGATCAGTACTTGTCAGGGCTCCATTTCTAGAAGCACGGTGTGTAAGTTCTATTCCTCTTTGCTGCTGATGGGATATTCATGCTCAAATATATCAAATTTAATTCAAGTGAAGTTGTTGAACAGATTTGTGATCTGATTTGTGACAAAGGAACTCAGTCCTCAGATTCAAGTTATTTGAGGTTTATGAACAGGAAAAGAGTGGGATTTTTCATTTCCAGGATGATCTTCCTAAAGTGGTGACCCTGTTTGAGGCTCCACACACCTAGAAGTGTTCTTATGCTATTTCTGTAAATGGATGTCTGTTTGTTAATGTTTTCTTCCTTTATTATTAAAATAAAATAAAAATAATAAATAATCTTTGTGTACAGCAGTATCTGTTCTTTTGTGTACTTCCAAGCATTCATTTCCATTGTATTTTCCTGTTGATTCCTAGCCACGTGTGCACTCTGAGCACCGTTTAGACTCACAAGCCATCAGCAAGAACGTAAATGTACAAGGACTTCCCAAACGTCACTGAATCAGTCACTGACCATCCTTTGCAGTGTGAAGAGTAACAGCGCTATGTGTCCTCCAGTGGTTTTCAGCTTAGCCTTGGGCTGCAGAAGGAAACACAGAGAGAAATCAGGGAGCCCACAGGCACCCGCTCTTGCTTCAGATGCTTCACTGTCAGAGAGAACAAACTGAGTGAGAGGTGAGGGGAAGGCCCAGTCCTGTCGTCATCTGGAAACCAGATGACAGTCATCTCTCCTCTTCCTTCCTCACGCTGCCCTTACAGCAACGCCATGGTATAACTGAGGTATTTTACACATAAAAGAGGCACCCCATCTTCATTCAAATAAAAGAAATTTCCAAAATTATTCTTAAAACTTTGCCAGTGGAGAATATAGAGAGGCCTGGTGTATGATCACAATGTGCGGGGCTTTAAATCATTTAAATGTAATTGTTCCACATCCGATGTGTTTTCTTGGATTGAATTCTACATAAGAAAAAAGAAAGCAGGGAAGAATTGGTGGAATCTGAATGAAATAAACCCGGAGAATTGTGTATCAAGGTTCACTTCACAGCCTTGAAGAACATACTTATAATAATGGAAGATGGTAATACGGCAGAAAATGCAGAGCGCAGCCCCAGCAACTTCATGTAACATCTTCGCAACTTTTTTGTTAACCTAAATTTACTCCAAATGGAAAGAGACATAGAGAATGTATTATTCAGTTTCAGCTCTCAAAAATCTACCGATTCCAAGGTTGTAATGTAATAACCATGCCATGGGACAAAGAACCACACCTCCACAGCCTGGCAACAAGGGCCAGGAAGAATAATACCATGTTTTCGTAGAAGAAACCAAAAGGAACGTGCAAAGTATCATAAAAGCACCATCTGCATAAATAATGTGAAGAGGACATGAGAATCAATGACATTAGTGTGTCTAATTGAAATCATGCTTTAAACATACCCCCACTGCGCATTCTACTGAAAATGTTTCACTCCTGAAAAACTTGGAAAACCTTGGTCTATCACTCCATAATCATACAGAGGTCTGCTCTCTACACCATTAACTCCAGCCCCAAAACTGTACTGCAACAGTGACATGCCGTGGAAAACTTCATAGTGAAACATTTTACACTGGCATATGTACTGGTAAATGATCTAAAAGATTCAAAACTGGAAAAATGCTTTTATAAATAAGAAGGTTACAGATTACACCACTACTGTTACGGAGAAAACATTATTATTATGAGGATTTAGAAGATGAACCACTTTTGCAAATAGTTGTGTGAGAAAAAAATGAAGCATAGTCCTAATAATGCTTCCTACTTGTATGCATAGTTAAACAGGACTTTACAGTGTAGGAATATATCAGATGATTACAAACAGAAGTTTTATATATATATATATATATATATATATATATATATATGTATGTATATATATATATGTCGTTATTTTAAAAATACTTAGAATTGCACATGAATTTAAATACACAGGGCCCAATTCTCCATCCTCCAAAGTTCAGGAAAAGGATGTGGAGTTGGAGGGAACCTCTGCTGATAGAGGGACACAGCCCACAAGGCATGGAACCTGACGCCATCCGTCCAGCCAGGTGGTGTGCACATCTGCAGTGCCAGCTCCCTAGGAGGCTGACAGAAGAACACATCAAGGTGAAGCCCAGCCCGGGCAATGGAGCAACTCAGCCCCTTCGTGGGGCTCAGTCTCAAAACGAAAATACAAAAGCCTTGGGTGCAGCTCAGAACGGAGGCCCTGCTGTCAGCTGGTAGCACCGATAAAACAAATAAGTAAACTATTGTGAACTGTCCAGTAATAGCCAGAACATGGACCTGCCTCTCCTCACCCGCTATGCATTGACTTTGACATCAATGTGAAACCCTCATTCCTCCATAGAAAGCAGCTGATTCTGTCTTTGTCTCCCTGGAATGTTGCATGGAGCTCCTACTCTTAGAGCCATGGGCCAGCATACACGGGGCTGCACCTGTTTCTCAGGACCTGCTCCACGAGGAGTCGTGGGCCCTGGGTCATCTGGGAACGCGACCTTCAGAAATTCTTCTCTCTGGACCCGACTCCTCACCTTGCCCATGGTTTCCATCCCATTAGTTTTAACAATAAATAAATTCTAGCACCTTTCATTCTGAAAAGAAAGGGATTTTTTTTTGCAAATTTAAAATAAGTATATATTTATATATTTAATCCTGAAAAGATTAGTAGGGCTGTTAGTTTAACTAACGTTTTGTAACTATACTTAAACAGCAAAATGTGTCCATCTGTGCCTATGATTCACATTTGCATGTTTTTCTAAGTGAATGCTGTAATCCTCAATAAAAATGATAAAGTCCTTCTTCTCATTGGCCTTGCACAGGTTTCTTAAATACACCTAATTTCCCATCCAGGATTATGATTCAGCCATAAAATACTAACATTCTTCAGTGATAGCAGAACATATTTCTTTCCCTGACCACCCAGATGTATCTTCTGATCAGACTTCAAGTCATTTTTAACCACTCAATGTGGCACTGCTGATTTTTATAAATCTGTATGACAGATAAGGCAGATATATAGGCAGACAGACAGAAGACAGGTGGATACAAGATAACTTACAAATTCTAGAACTTAGAAAACAGCTTCTCTTGCTTTCTACTCTTGTATTCCTTAATGTATATCTCAGTCTTCTTTTTCTTTCCTGCTAGCTTAATAATTTAGGTCACTTTAAGAAACAAAGTTAAATTCATCTAAATTTTAAGACTATTTCCCACGTGAAATATGCACAGGAAAAATCACCTACACGTAGTCATGAGCAGGCCTCTCTATTGTGTGACCTGAGACACTCTTTAGTACCGTGCATTCTTTTCCTACATCTCTTACCAGGGTTTTGTTGTGGAAACAGAAAACTACACATACTTGCTCAATCACTCTGTAACTGGCACTCCAGGACTTAAGCTCGTCATGTTATTACACCACCACTCAAGTGCAGCCCCCAGAAAATGCCATTGTGTAATCTAGAATGGTGGAAATGTTACAGAATAAAGCAAAATATACATATGAATGAGATAGGCACAGATATACACCCACCACGTGTTCTCAGAAGCTACAAGTGCTGATCTCAGAGAAGGGAGGTGAATCGTGGTTATTGGAGTCCGGGAGAGTGGGATGAGGGATGACAAGAGCAGTGCAGTTGGGAGGGAAGAACAACTTCTAAATCACCGCATTTCTGTAGGGGAACATGGGCTGAATGCAATTAACTTTCCATTTCAAACTCTAGGACAGATTATTTGCAATTTTCCCAACAGAAAGAAATACGTGCTGAAAGGGATAGATAGACCAATTATCTATCCTCTCTGATGATTGCACACTGTGTGTATATGGAAATATCACAGTGTACACTATCGATCGGTTCAATTGCTATATGTATGTTAAAATATAAAGTGAAAAACTTAAGTGAGTTATATAAATGAAAATCTATGTGTCTGCAGGAACATTCCATATTCATTGGTGGGAAGACTCAATAAATTGCAGTCTCCCTCGCCTACAAACACAAGTATATAACACACTTGTCTCATCTTTAATTTACTTGAATTTGCCTTAAGATGAAAAACAGAAAATGCTTCTGATATGATTAAGTTTAAATTGACAGGTATGCAAACATTCCCAACAAAACCAAAGCTAGGAGCGTTCTGTTCTAACAGCTACTGGGCCCAAGACATTCTTTGTGGGTCAAAATTCACCCTGGGATCCACAAATATCACTTTCTTCTTCATCCCGTAGCCTTGCTAATATCAAAATACTTACTAAAGGTGAAAGGTTATGCAGTCAGCCCAAGTGTACACAGTTCCTCGTGGATCCATGCATTGCTTTAAACTTGGGAGCCTGGGCACAACCTCACAGATTTAAGCACTTCATCAAAATTTGACACCTTCTCTCAACAGGAAAAAGAGTGAGATTTTAAAATACAAAACTCACCATGCATCATTCCCTGCGCTTTCTGGTGATGCCATGTACTGTTCTCTGGTGAGAAAACTGGCTGGAATGTGAGGGCAGCCTCTACTTGGTCTTCTCCAACTAAGAGAGACAGAAGCAGAGGATTTTCCCAGTGCTCATGAATTTGCTTTTGATAGTCTGGTCTCAGCAAAAAGGGTAAATGGAGAAGACAAAGTTTCCTTCTGCATTTTCACCTGAAAGTACTGTCCCAGAGAGGTCATGCATCTCTAAAATGGCTGCCCAGTTCCCCCAGGGTTTTGAAATTTTCCACCAGCATGATTGTCCCAGGTAATTTTCTGTGGCTGCATTTCTCAAGTGTTCACCACTGGCATGTGCCCAAACAATTAGGACAATCAGAAGAGGTACTTTTTTCTTGTTTTACTTCTCTTGGGTTAATGAAAGATGCTTTATTTCCCGTAATACCCAAGAATCAAACAGTTTCCAGCAATGCAAGTCTGTACACATACTAAATATCAAAACTGAATTCCATGACAATAAATAGATCTACAAATTTAAATGGACAATGTGTATAGTTTTGAATCTAGGACATCAAGGACTGGTTAGCACAGAAAAACATTCCATGTCAAAATATACAAAGAGGCTTACATTAATCTAAATCTTATTTGTATCTCTCAGAAACTAATTTTGATTATCCATCACTTTAAGATGAAAAATATAATTTCGGAAGGTTAAAGGGATCTAAAAGCAGACAGACATGGAAGATTTATTTCAGGGGAGGAAACATAGCTCTGAGACTGGGGAATGTGTGGTAGCTCCTAAGACTCTACCACAGAGAGTTCAGCTCTGCTTAGCTATTGCTTCTGCACTTTTACCCATTGTATCTGGCATGTTATTACATTGTTCGTGCCTCACACAAACAAAAAAATTTCCAAATTTAAATTATGTATGAGAAAACATAATGCCATAAAGCAGTATCAATTCCATGCTCTCTGGAATTCAAAGACAAGGCTTCTTTTTCTTTTTTTAAGCTTAAGTAACTTTATTTTAAATTATATTTATTAGCACATTAGTCACACAGCACAATGGGTTTCTTTGTGACATTTTCACTCCTGGGTGTAATGTGCGTAGTTGGCATGCATCTCCCTGTTACCTTCCCCACCTCCCCTGTCCTGTCCTGTTCCCCTTAGCTAGCCAATGTTACTTTCATGTATTTTTCTGTTTAGATTCCACATATTAGAGAAAACGTGTGATGTATCTTTCCAATATATGCTTTTTCTGAGCACCTACTAGTGTTACAAGCTGTTGGGTTTCACTGTGCATACTGAAACACACATATAGTGTATTCTCACCACACCCAGCCACCGTTAGACTCACCTCCTCACTCTCCCCCAGTGCTGGCCTCACAGCCTTCTTTCTATGTTTCTGCCACCTTATTTGTTTCCAGATTCTTCATTTTATGGAAAACATCATGTTTTTCCCCTTAAACTTGTTTATTTCATACAATGTGATGAGTCTAGTTCCATCTATTTATCTGTAAATAGCAAGACTTCATTGTTCTATATGACTGAATAACAGTCTATTCTGCACATACACAATATTATTTGTTTATGTATCTGTTGAGCGATACCTAGGCCGAGTCTGAATATTGGCTCTTATGAGCTGCTTCCCAACAAACGTGGATATGCAGGTATCTCCCTTTGTGCAGCCTTCAGTTCCCTTATAGATATACCAGAGAGTTCTGTAGCTCAGGCATAAGGTACTTTCATCATTTATGTTTTCAGGAAACTCCTTGTTGATTTCCACAGTGGCTGTACTAATTTATGTTCCCAGCACTTCTGCAGATTCCTCTGCATCCTTCATACTGGCAAGCACTTGTTACTTCCTTGTTGATGGTAGCCCTTTGTCTGAGTGAGATGGACGCTCCATTTACATTTTATTTGTATTTTCCTCAGAGCTAAAGTTGTGAAATTTTTCATCATATAATGATTGACCAGTTCTATTTCCTGTTGGGGAATTGTTTATTCCCTTTACTTATCTTTTATTGAGTTGCTTGGTGCTTTGGATACTGAGTCTCTGTCAGAAGAGTTGATGACACAGACTTTCTCCCATTCTGCAGCCTGTCTTTCCACTCTGAGGATTGTTTCCCTTGCTGTACCCAAGCTTTATAAGTTGATGTTTCTCATGTCCCACTAGTGCATGTTTTTGACGTATAATGAATACATTCATTGTGGGGACTTGTTACGTGTCCCTAACATAGCTTAATCATTTGTACTTTCCTTCCCTCTCCCCACGTTTTTGGGACCCCTTCTTACCTGCAGGACGATCTCCCTGTGGTGTATTCTCTCTCTTTCATTTTCCTCCTTCCCTTATGTATGCTTTAGTGTTCTCATCTCAGGGAAACCATGTGGTGTTTAACTTCCTGTGTCTGAGTTATTTCAGCTAGCAGGACGGTTGGTGCCTTCCCTGTTTCAATCCTTGATATGATCACCTGGGTTACTGGAGTGCTGCACAGGATGCCATCACCTGTGCCTGTATCTTGAAGTGCTTTTCTTCAAGCAGCTTCCAAACTTCAAGTTCATACTGAGGTTTTCTATCCATTTTTGAATTGATTTTTTGTACAGAGTAAGCAATAAGGACCTCATTTCAACTTTACATATATACAAATCCAGCTTTACTGGTGTGTTCATTTGGGGGATATTGCAATGGATCAATATAATACAGGACACATACTGTATATGATTATTTATAAAAGTCACCCAAAGAACAATATACAAAAGAGTGCAAGAAATCTGTCCACACACTAAAACCAAGAAATCCAGCTAAAGGTCTGGATCCCATGGAAATGTCCTGCATGAGTCCAATTGAGGACCTAGAGCTCATAACAATGCCTCCCATGAATCCAGCTGGATGCCCAGAGCCCATGACAATGTCGCACGCGGGCCTGTTTCATGGATCTATGCCAGGAAGTCCCAAAGGTCAGTGGTGAAATCTAGGAAGTCTGTACAAGCATGATGAAGAATCTACGCTAGCAGGCTGAGGAATCTGCACTGGAGCCAGGAAGTGACGCTCAGAAGAACCAGAGCTCCCCTGAAAGGTACCACAGCCATCCTCACTAACAGTGAGGTCCCGAGCCCTCTGATGATCAAGATGGCTGAGTTCCCATCAGGGAAGCCAATGCAGCAAGCTTCTCTTGGAGACCAGCAGTGCACCATCTTCCTCTCCGCAGACAGAAAGTGATGCTCAGTTCTGGCATGGCGGCCCATGCTTGTAATCCCAGCATTCAGGAAGCTGAGGCAGGAGGATCCTTGCCAGCCCAAGGCCAGCCTGGGCTACAAAGTGAGCTCAAGGCCAGCCTGAACTGCATAGCGAGACCCTGTCTCAAAAAGACACAAAAAGGAAAAAAAAAAAGAAAGTGATGCTCAAAGTGAGGACGCAAGCTCCCCGAAAGTGAACCAAAGCCATTCTCAGTGCCAGCGAGGTCCCGAGCTCCTTGGAGGATGAAAACAACCAAGTTCATCAGGAAAGCCAGCATGATGAGCCCCTCCAAAACAACCAACAGTTCCTTACAGCTTCTATAAGCTCCCAACAGCCTCTCTCAGCTCCCAACAGTCTCACTTCTTCTTCAGTTGTGCCTCTTATGCTCTTGTCAAAATCCTAAGGTGGGCCTCCCACACCCAGTACCGTGCTTACTCAGTTCAGCTGGGGGTTATAAATTGATCGCCAGTTGTCAATCCACTATACCTGGGCACTATTTATTGGAGAGTCTGCCTTATTTCCAATGCATATATTTGGCAACTTTTAGGAGAATCACATAGTTGTAAAAACATAGGTTCATTTCTGTGTCCTCTAATTTATGCCAGTGTTCTATGTTTATTCTAATACACTGCTGGCTTTGTAGTACATTCCAAAATAAGGTATTCTGTTATTTCTAACATTGTGCTTTTTTGTAAAGAATCGCTTTGACTTTTCTGTTCTAATATGAATTTAGGGTTATTCTTTTCTAGTACCATCAAGAATGTGATTGATACTTATGAGCATTTAATTAAATTGATGAATAATTTCAATAATTTGCCATTTAACAAAAATTAGTTTAGCTGCTCTGTGGACCACTTCCAGTTTGTTCTTCGTTTTTCACTTCACTGTACTGTAAATTTTATTGTAAAGCTCACTTGCCTCTCTATTTACATCAATTTCTAGGTACTTTATATTTTGAAATGGCTGAACAGAATGTTTTCCTAATTTCTTTGTTAGTATAACTATTATTGGAGTATAGAAAAGCTAGTGATTTTTAATGTTGATATTGCATTCTGCCACTTTACTGAATTTTGTATATCTAAAATTCTTCTGAAGAGTTTTAGAGATCTATGAATGGTATTATATTTTCTCCAGATAATAACTGGACTTCTTTTTTCCATTATTTAATTCCCTGTTATTTCTTTCCCTTACCTAATTGCTCTGGTTACAATATCAAATGCATTGGTATCTTGGTTCAAGAACTGAATTCTTTCTGAGATTCTGGTCACAAACCAAATGGGATGAAAACTGAATCAACTTTCCCCATAAGATCAGCATTAAACCTAACCATTGAAATTCACTCAGTTCTCCTCCAAATGGCTTTGCGACCAGAATAGTGGGATGATGTATGTTCATGAGCCAATGTATCGTTGTATGTTATTCAAAGTATCATTGTATGGTATTCAAGGTATCACTGTACGTTATTCAAAGTATCATTGTATGTTATTCAAGGTACCACTGTACGTTATTCAACAGGAGTGAAATAAAATGGTTCTATCAGTTATTCCTTGGATTCAGAAGAACTAATTTAAGTTTTCCCACAAATTGGTTATGGTTTTTGCTATGGGTTTGTTGTATATAGTCTTTGTTATACTAAAATCTGATCCGAATACATTTAGTTTCTTTAGGGACTTAATCGTGAAGGGAAGTTGTATTTCACCATAGGCTTCTTCATCATCAATTGAGATGATCAGGTGGTATTTATTCTTGTGATGATCATGTGTTTGTGCTGTGAAGTACATCTATGTACTTGCTACACTTACTACTACTTGTATTCTTGAATGAAATCAACTAGGTCACTGAGTCAGATATGTTTAAGGTGTTGATAAATTTGTTTTGCAAGTATTCTATAAAATATTTATGAATCCACATCCCTTAGGCATATTAGTCACGTCTTTTATTTTTTATCAGAAACCACCACCAAACTCTTCCACACTTTTTTCATGGCATGTTTCACTTCCTTATTCCTAAAAGTATAAATCAAAGGATTAAGCAAAGGAGTCAACATGCAGTAAAAGAGTGCCACCATTTTGTCAAAGGAGAAGGCAGATGGAGGTCGTGCATATGTAAAGATGGAGGGGACAAAGAACAAAAGCACAACAGCAATATGGGACCCACAGGTGGACAAAGCCTTCCTCTGCCCTTCAGAACTGTGCTTCGTCAGAGAGAACAAGATGACACCCTAGGAAACAAGCAACAGGGAGAATATGATCATGCAGAAAGACCCACTGTTGGCAATGACCAAAAGGCCAAAGACGTGCGTGTCGGTGCAGGCCAGCTTCAGCAATGGGTACAGGTCGCACATGAAGTGGTCCATGACATTGGAGTCACAAAAGGGGAGCTGGAAAGTGAAGAGAATTTGGATAATGGAGTGCAGGAAGCCCCCCGTCCAGGCTACCCTGATCAGAATGTGACAGAGCCTCCTGTTCATGATGGAATAGTAGTGCAAGGGCTTGCAGATGGCCACATAGTGGTCATAGGCCATGGCCGCGAGCACAATCACCTCTGTCTCAGCAAAGAAATGTCCAGCAAAGAGCTGCACCATGCAGCCTTCAAAGGAGATGGTGTTCCTTCCAGAGAGCGAGGCAGAAATCACCTTTGGTGTGGTGACTGAAGCAACACATGCATCCAGGAAGGACAGGAAAGCCAAGAAGTAGTACATGGGGGATTCCAGCAGGGCAGGGCTGAAGAGGATGGTCACCACAATTAGCATGTTGCTCCAGATAGTTGCCATGTAGACAAGCAAAAATATAACAGATACTATTTTCTGAACAATTGGATTCTGTGAAAGGTCCAAGAGGACAAATTCAGTTACAAAGCTCTGATTCTGCATGGCTTCCACACCAGAGGTGAAGCTTAAAAGCTGTTCATGTACTTCAAGTATTATGAGAAAAATTTGCTTCAAACAAATGTACAGTGCTACAGTCATCCACATTCAAACTCATCGCTAGTTCTTTTACTTTCGTTGAGCACACATAATCCAAAACTTGCCCAAGGAGTGTTTAGAGCTCAGGCAGAACTGAAGTGTCATTAACGGATTCAATATTGTAAAATAGACAGAGGTTTAATATGGAGAGAGCAGCACATCTGCATTGATAATCAAGAGAAACAGGTTCTATTTCAAATGTCAGCATGATCTGGTGGCTGCCTGGAGTGAATTAGCTAGGAGCATTCTGGAAAGAAAACAAAGTTATGTGAACCCAAGCAACATAGTTCATTCATCTTGCATGCCATTGACATCAAATGGTGGAGGCTCGCATGCCGTGCTTTACCTAGACACAGCCTTATCCACAAACAAAGAACATGATGCAGTCCAAGGGGTGCTTGAAAGTCATCAGCTGTATAAATACTGAACACAATTGGATTTAAATTAGCTAATTCATTCTTTTTTAAGGAGAAGCATCAATGGAGATGTGTCTAAATCCACCCACCTACCAACTGTGAGGGGTGCTGAGGGCATTTTGTTATTCATCATTTAAACATTAGAACAGAAATTCATAAAAATAATGCTGTGCAACAGTGATGTGTGCTTCTAATTTTTCTCGTGGGTGTTAAAAGAGACAGTGTAGGTCAGTACTTGTCAGGGCTCCATTTCTAAAAGCAGTGCACGTTACCTCTGTTCCTCTTTGCTGCTGATGGGATGTTCACACTTAAAGATACCAAGTTCACTAATTTCTATTGAAAGGAATAGGTGATGTGTAATAGTTTGATCAGTGTTATAGGCCTGTATCTGGTTATCTGTGTAACCACTCTGAAGATAATAATATGTAATATAACAACCATTGCTAATTTCCTATCACTTTGTTTTGAAGTTCTGCATCATTTTTCTTGTTTTTGTGTTGTTTTAGTTGTTTTCTTTATGTCTTTGTTTTTATTACTTTCTTTTTGTTCCTCTCTCTTTACAACAAAAAGAAAAAAAGATATCAAGTTCAAGTTCAGTTAAGTTGTTGAACAGATGTGTGATTTGGTTTGTGACACAGGAATTCTGGTCTCAGATTCAAGCTCTTTGAGTCTTATGCACAGGAAAAGCGTGGTATTTTTCATTTCTAGCAACAGCCTTCCTAAAGCAGTGACCCTGTTCAAGGCTCCCTACACCTATATGGAGTAAAGTCAGTGATGTTGTTCATGTGTAAGACATCTTGATGCATTTTGCTTTGAAATTCTGTACCTTCTTTTTATTCTCTTCAAAATAAATAAAATATAGGAAGTGATCACCCAGTCCTCTGTGTGAGGATTTGGCAACAACCCTGTAGGTTAGGAAGAAAAATATTATTGCACACCAGCCATGGTTTTGAGGTTTTATTATTCATTTGTCAATTATTCAAACAGTGTGACCTAGTCTGATGGAGTGCGTCTCCTCAGTGTATGTGTTTCACATTTATACAGCGCTCTGGTAAGCACAGCTGTTCATATACGGCTTAACTGCTCATCTCCCAGGACTATGATGAAGGTCACATTTGAAACTGTAACACTGATGCTCATTACAAAGTGCCCTCAGTCTCTCACCTTACTCATCTCCTCTTTGCTCGCAGAGGCTTTCGTGTAAGTCATCCAGCGATTACCCTGGAATCCGCGGGGTCACTTTCCGCAAGTAGACACAGCTGCACAGAATGGTTCTATCCTCACCTATATCGTTGAGACAGCATTATGCATGCATATGTAAGTGCATACAATTTTATATATGCATATATGACCCAAATATAATGTGGTTACTATAATAAAAAAGGTGATATTATGCCTAATATTTACAGTGAAAAGAAAAAAATTTAATTTAAATCAATTCAATAAACACATATTTGTGTACAACTAATATCTGTTCTTTTGTATATTTCCAAACATCCATTTCCACTGAACTGTCTGGTTTATTCCAAAGGCATGTGTACACTCAGAACACCATATTTACTTATAAGCCATCGAATAATTGAAATATTTTACACTTTAAGAGCCACCCCCTCTTTATTCAAATAAAGGGAATTTTCAAAATTACTCTTAGGACTTTGCCAATGGAGAATACAGGGTGGCCATGGTGTATAACTACAAGGCTCAGGGTTTCAAATCATGTAAATATAATTGTCCCACATCTGATGAGTTTTCTTGGATTGAATCCTACAACAGAGATAAAAAGCAGCAATGAATTGGTAGAATCTGAATGAAATAAATCTGGAGAGTTGTGTATCAAGGTCCACTTGACAGTCTTGAAGAACATACCTATAATAATGGAAGATGATAATATTGCAGGAAATGAAGGGTTCAGCACCAGGAACTTCATATAATATCTTCGCAACTTTTTTGTTTATCTAAATGTACTCCAAATGAAAAGTGACATAGACAAAAATATTATTCAGTTCCAGCTCTCAAAAAACGACCAATTCCCAGATTGTCATGTAATAACCATGTCATGGGACAAAGAACCAAGCCTCCACAGGATGCAAGGAAGGTCAGGGAGAATAAGACCGTGTTTACACAGAAGAAACACAAAGGAACGCACAAAGTGTCATCTAAAGCACCATCTGCATAGACAATGTGAAGAGGACATGTGAATCAATAACATTAGTGTGTCTAATTGAAATTATGCTTTTAAAAATATCCCCATTCCACATTCTAGTGAAGGTGTTTCAGTCACAGAAAACTTGGAAAACATTAGTTTATTACTCCATAATCATACGGAGGTCTCTGCTCTGTACCATTAACCCCAGCCCTAAACGTCTATTGCAACAGTGAAATGCTGTGGGATATTTCATATCGGAAGGTTTTACTCTATCATATGTACTACATAAAAATCTAAAAGATTCAAAAATAGAGAAATGCTATTATGAGTAAGTATTTTACAGATTATATCACTACTGTTACAAAGGAAACATTAATTATGAGGATTTAGAAAATGAACCAATTTTGCATTTTGTTGTGTGAGAAAAACTGAAGCATGGTACTAATAACGCTTCCTAGTTGTATGCATCTTTAAATACGATTTTACAATGCAGGAGAGAATATATAAAATGATTACAAATAGAAGTTTCTAATATGTATATTTTATTATTTTAAGAATATTTAGAACTGCACATGAATTTAAATGCACAGGACCCAATTCTCCACCCTCCAAAGTTCAAGAAAAGGAGGTGAAGTTGGAGGAAATCCCTTTGCGCAGGTGGACACGGCCAACAAATCATGGAATCTGACGTCACCCACCCAGGCAGGGGTGCGGTGCGCATGTGCAATTCCAGCGCTCTAGGAGGCAGAGAGAAGAGCACAGCAAGCTGCAGCCCCGTCGGGGCAATGGGGCAGCTCAGCACCTTCGTGGGGCTCAGTCTCAGAATAAAAACAAGTATACAAAAGGCCAGGGGGGAGCTCAGCGTGGAGGCCCTGGGTCAACCTGGCACTGACAAAATAAATAAATAAACGATTGTGAACTGCCCACTAACAGCCATAACTTGGACCTGCCTTTCCTCATCTTTATGTATTTACTTTAACATCAATTTTAAACTGTATATTTCAAAATCTAGAAAAGATTATTTGAAAATTTTCCAACAGAATAAGAAAATGCTTGAGATGATCGATAGTTCAATTACCTTGGCCTGATCACTGTATACATACATGGGAATATCACACTGTATCCCATGAATGGGTTTAATTGTCATGAATATATTGAAATATAAAGTGAAAATTTCAGTGTCATATAAATGAACATGTATATATCTGCAAGAACAGTCCAAATCTATTGCTGGGAAGCCTCAATTAATTATAAAGTCAGCCCTTTATGTGCAAAAATATGTGCACTTGCTGCATTTTTATTTGGATTTTCCTTAAAAGTGGAAAGCTAATAATGAGTCTGATCTCATTAAGCTAAATGAATATGTCTCAGCTTTCCCCAAACAACAAGGAGCACTTTGTTAGAACAGCTGCTGCTCACTGAGTACTTGCTATGTGTCCATTATTATTTACTTCCACGTATCTAGCCTTGACAACATTGCAGTGCTTACTGGAGATGAAGGTTATGTGATTAGACCAAGTGTACGTGGGTGCTGATAACCCCACGCATTGCATTACACTTTCTAGCTAGAGCACAACACTCTTTTAAGTGCTTCATCAAAATTTGACATTTTCTCTGAGCATGAACAAGAGTGAATTTCTGAAGTATAAATCTCACCGTGCAGCATTCCTTGAGCATTCCGGTGATGCCATGTACTATTTTGCTGAGAAAAGCACCTGCCCAGAATGTGAGGTTTCCAGCTTTACTTCTGCATCTAAGAGAGAGATGGGGAGATTCTTTGGCAGTGCATTTAGAGAATTTCCTAGAGCTTATGAAGAGCTTTTGAAAATATGGTCTCAGGAAAAAAAGGCAAATGACAAAGCCAAAGTTTTCTTCTCCATTTTCAGCTGACAGTAGTGTTCCTGAGAGGTCATATACCTCTAGAATGGCTTCTCCGTTCTCCCCAGGGTTTTGAAATTTTCCGCTAGTGTGATCATCCAAGATAATTTTCTGTTGCTTCATTTTCTCAAGTGTTCACAAAATGTTATATCCCCAAACAATTGGGACAATCAGAAGTTCTTTTTTCTTGCTTTGCATCTCTCGGGTTCATGAAAATTGCTTTCATCTCCTATTAGAACCAATAATTAAACTGTGTTTAAACAAACACAAATTTAGCATACTTATTAATAGCTATGAGTTCTATGATAATGAATCCATCTACCAATTTATGAGGAAATGTATATAACTGTGAGCCTAGTGTAGCAAGTACTACTTACCTAAGAAAACTATCTAATGTAAAAATGTATAGTTTATTCTACTATATGGTTCAATAGTACTCCAGTCTTCATTAATACCATGTTATATGCATCCGTTTACATGTTCGTGGGCACCTGAGCTGATTCTGAATCCTGGCTGTTACGAATTGTGCCCATCACCCAGGGACGTGCAGGTATCTTCATCATGTACTGACTTCGCTCTCCTTGGCTATGCACCAGAGAGCTATAGTTCAACTATACTGTAGTTCTGTTTGGCTTTCTGAGGATGCTCTATACTGCTTTCCGTGGTGAGTGTACTAACTTACATTCTCACCAGCTTCTGTACATCTACCTTCATTTGTTGTTTTCTCTATTTATGACGACAGCCCTTGTGACTGGGTGAGAAGGAACGTTAGGGTAGTTTTCATTCATATTTCCCAGAAAGCTAAAACTGTCGAATTTTTCTCATATGATTTGGGAACTGTCTGTTCAGTTTGTTTGCTCATTTTTATTGAATCATTTGATGTTTTGGTACTCACTCTTTTGAGTTGCGCATATATTCAGTCAAGTCATCATCTTTCCCAAGAGTTGAGGGGAAATATTTCTCTCTCATTCTGTAGACTGACTCCATTTATTTTACACACTAAAATAGTCTATTTGGTAAATGCTCAATGAGCTTTTAAAAAGAATATGAAATTTGAAAATTTTTAGGCACCTATTAAATGCAGTTAATCTATGCTGTAGTTCAGGGTTTCTTTGGGGATTTGGGAGTTTTTGATTGTTTGTTCTGGTCTGGATGACCTATGTTTTTGGTAGAGTGAAAAAGTGAAGTCACACAATAGTGTATTTCAGCCTGTCTGTGCCATTAGTCTAGTAGTGTTTGTCTTATGAAATTAGGCCCACTGATGTTTAAAGCATACATTATTTTTTATCTTCTCAATGTATTGTTCCAAGTATATAGTGACTTTTTTGTCTCTTATAATTTTGACTTGACATCTGCTTTGTCAGATACAGGTATACCTACTTCTTCCTGAATTCAGGTTACATTTTCATGGGATAGCATTCTCTGTTCTTTTTCTTACGTCTGTGTGGGTGTCTTGGCCAGTAAGGTGTGTTTCACTCAATCAGCAAAATGTTGGGTCTTCTTTGTATATACAAAAGGGCAGTCTGTAGCCTTAAATTTAAGAATTTAGTTCATTTGTACTCAAAGTTGTCATTGAAAAGTATGCACTAAGTCCTGTCATGTTGTTTTTCTAATGTTAGTTCTTTGTACTTTATTTTGGTTTTTCCTTCTGTCCATAGAATACAATTCGTTTTTGTTGTCTTAAATCTCCTCACTCTCAGAGTCACCGTTTTCTGGCACTTTATCCAAAACCATGAATTGAAATTTTACAGATGTGTCCTGATCCAGAATAGTCACTTGACATGCACTACCTCTAACAAGAATCACACTCTTTGTCACAGTGATATATGTCTGGTATATCAGTCAGCCATAAGACTTTTATCAGTATTTTCTACAACCTTTCTGGGTTTTCATTTCAAAC
Source organism: Dinomys branickii (assembly GCA_004027595.1). Taxonomy (NCBI): domain Eukaryota; kingdom Metazoa; phylum Chordata; class Mammalia; order Rodentia; family Dinomyidae; genus Dinomys; species Dinomys branickii. Next base: position 25,025 of record PVLD010009306.1, read on the forward strand.
CATTCTTAGCATCTTTTAATTTAATTTTTATTGTGTTGTGCTTAAAACTTTATTATTTTTTAATGTTAGCAAAAGAGAGGACAATATACAAACAATGTAAAACTCCAATCAGTAAATAGCAAAGAAGCAACAGCAAATAACATGTGAAAATGAAGATGCCGGACTCACCATGTACTTCTCTATAATTCACCCAATACCACATTTCCTCACTGATTTAAAATTCCCTCATCATCATTTCTTAAATTACAGAATTGATAAGTTGCAGAGAAAGATGTTTCAATTTCTATAAACTTTCTGTTATTTAGAATGCTTTATACTAAGATATAGTCATTTTGTTATAAACCAGAGCTTTAAGATATGTTCTGATACCTGGGAATCTAGTTCTTCATCTCGAGTTTTACACTGTGTTCATTACCAAGGCTGCCACTGAAACACAGGCATAAATCTATATAGATTTTAAAACTGGCATTTCAGTTATTTTAAAAAACATGTTTGTTTTGTGATGGAAATGTTCAGAATATTAGTGCATCACAAAATTGTCTATAAAATTCATGCCTCATCTAGAGGGTGTAAAGCCAGACAAATATTTCTTTACAAGTACTTTTTATATAATCAAGTAATAAAAAAGATCATACACACACACACACACACACACACACACACACACATATATATGCACTTTGCTTGAAGAGTGTCTTATAGAATGCCCCAAAGTGTTACATAGAGTGATTTATTGATAGAGATACAGAACTGTGAACAAAGACGAAATATTTACCTATTCTTCACCAAGAGTACACATACTGTGTTCCCTTCTCTGTCTTTATCTCCGTCTCTGTCTCTGTCTCTCTCTACACCTGTTCTTGTTCTCTGCACAGTGCATTCTTACTGAAATGTTGCCTCTGCTGTGCCTCAGGACCATTCACTTTGCTCCACTCTAACATGGTTTCTCATGGTGCTTCATCACTGATGGGTCTGGCCATGGTCACTGGTTTCCAGTGAGATGCTCAGGGATAGGATTTTCTGGATGACACACAACTCTGATGGCCTTGAATGCAAGAACATAGGAGAAATTCCTTCCTTAAACATGTGAAACATCATGTGGAATTTTACACCACAGGTGCAAAACCACATACTTTCTGGTCATATCTTCCCCTCAGTGTAAGTCTGACCCACCAGTCCAATGATGAAATGTGAAGTCCTTTGAAATTGTCTACATCCCTGCCCACCACACACCACATACTATCACAAACAGGCATATGTTTAAAAAAAGCTTTCGTAAAGCAATGAACTATATCTTTGTTACACAAATTCAGGTTCCAGTCAAGGTTCTTAGAGACACAAACAAAAACAGACAACTGCAGACACCTGCACACAATTTGAGGTCATGCTGTTATCCGAGCCTTGCCACACTGTCATGGCGGAATGGCCTTTCATGAGTCTCTAGATGCTCACAAGTACAAGTGATTTTTAAATGTCCTTCGTAAAATTGTAATGATGGTTAAATAATTGCATATGTTCAAATTGCATAGCTGCACTATGATTATTAGTACTGGCTTTCCAAAGGTTTTTAAATCATAATTATTAATTACACTTGTTTATTTACCAATAGTAAAGCTGCATAATTATTTAAAAACATGAAGTTCTTTTGCTGAGTGGCTGAAATTATAAAAGTACTGATGATACTGCTAAGTTTCTCATGCTGAGGCAAGAGGAAGGCAAGTCTGAGTCTTGTTTGGGCAACTTGATAAGAACTTGTCTCAAAATAAAAATTAAAAAGGAGCTCAGTGTGAAGGCCACAGATTCAATACCCACTACAGTGACTCCTCACTTATTGTGGGAGTTATGTTTCAGAGACCCCTACGATAGTTGAAAACCCACAACTAGTAGCATTATATTTATTTTATTATTTATATGTATTTTAAGGATTTATAAAATTTTCTCACTCTGCTCTAAACCTTTCCCACTCTCTTATTAGCCTTTCCCACACTCTTATAAACAGTTCACATGCTCCTTCTACACTCTTAAACCTACCTAATTTTAACATGTAAAATTCTATATGGGTACTCACCAGTGAAGAACACTACAACTTGAATGATGAAGATCATGAACTATGTAGTTGTGCAGTACTAATGGCGAAGAAGATGATGATGAGATGAATGTACCGCACAGCCAACAAATGCTGAAGTTACAGGCACAGTGCAAGAGAGCAAACAGCCCAGTGCTACAGTCACTGAGCCAATCAGCACCCAGGATACAGAACACAGGGCTGTGGTTGGGCGCCTTCCATTCTCTCAGCCAACAGTGTGTTGCGTACTATTTTCATGTTGGCAAACTGCTACAAGCAATAGCGGCATACCACGTTTCCATTGTGTACAGAATGGTATTCCTCCACTGATGAAATAATATTGTTATTTTATTTCAATTTAATATTCTTTTCATATGTTTGAATTAACATTTTTATACTTTTATAATGTTTTAAATAGTAAGGTAAACTTAATTAAAATCATAAATAAATATAATATTAATACCTATATACTGGGAAATCCTGCAATGTAGTGAAAACTCTGCAACACAGAATTAGATATACTTTTTGAAAAACCCACGATACTGTGACGCTGTAATAAGTGAACTGAGGTATACTGAAAGATGACTGTACTGTGGGGAAAAATATAAATAAAAATAAAAAGAATCAATCAATAACAATTCCAAATATCTTGAGTAAAATAAAAATAAAATGAACCAAAGATCATGATTTCTTGACTATGCAGAGCTCATGATGAATGAAAATAGAAGCACAATAGTATTTTGGTTTTGAACAAGGTTGAAACACAGATATCAAAATAGGAGGGACGGTATTTGGGATGAGTGAAATGAAACAAAGCACTAATGTAGATGGAAAGGAAACGCTTTCTCATGCAAATAAAATGTCAGTATAAAAACTCCACTTAGCCAGAAAACGAAGTTTCCATAAAGACAACACAAAATAAGCGGTTCTCCGGCCAAAGGTCCTGAATGCCAGGTTATAAAAGTTTGGATTTCTTTTCAATGGGAAAAGTCCTTCCTTTTTACTTCTCAAAATTTGGGTGAGACATCTATGTGTTTTCACTGTGGAAATTGTTGGGTCTGACAGACAAAAAATTCAGGCTGATGTTCATAAACGCTAATATGACAAATGGCCACTGCCACTAACCTTCAAGTACACCAGAGTTTCACTGAAGAGACAAGTTGATTTCCAAACAAGGAGAATGAGCTCAGGTTGATTACTTTTCCCTCATTGCTGAGACAAATTAGTCAACACCAAAAATTAGGGGAGGATGGGTTTATTTAGCTGAGCATGTGTGGAGGTTTCAGTGCATAATCAACCTGCTCCAAGGCAGGGTGGCCTGGCCCCGGGGCAGCAGTTGAGGGTGATAGAGGACAGCAAAAGCAACAGGAGCAAAAGGGGAAGAGGAGCAAGAGCCAGCCTCGTTCCCTCCCGTATACTGTACCAGGCTCCCTGCCGCAGGGCAGTGTGACACACACTCCCATAACCCCAGCATTGCACCGTGGATCAGTCAAGCACTCTAGAAGCCACCCCATTATTGCATGAGGCCTTGCAAGGACATCCAGACACAGCCATAACACAGCCAAAAAAAGATATTCCCACTTCCCACTTATTCAAACTGCTATTATTTTTTTTTTGCATCTTCTCTATCATTTAAGAAGTCAGAGTGGCAATTTTTTAAATTATTATTTATGAATATAATCAAACCATTGCTATGCTTCTGAAATAAATTGGTTGAGATACTCACCATGTCTTCCCAATTCTTTTTTTCCTTAAGAGATGGGTGTACTACCTACTGAGCTGAGGCCCTCTTCAATTTTTTTTTCAGAATATTTTAAAATTTGAATTATTGGCACAATTTAGGTACCTAATGTCCACATTCAGTGTAGGGAATTTGTATCTGTACTTACATTTGCCTTCCAATCCCTCTGAGGACTTGTGTTCATACACAGTCCAGCTGGACCTCCCACGTTCTGTCCCTCATAAATAATCTTGCTAGTCTCATTTCTTAATTTTTCTACATCTCCAGAATCTGATGACCACCATCTTCTTCCCCCTACTTCCCTTTTGTATTGTGCACAGAGCATGCACTTCAACACCAGCTCCTCAGAAAGTCCTTTCCAAATTGCCACAACCAAATAACCTTCTTCTGAGTATCGCTGTACTATTAAAATACATAGGAGTGAAGTTATCAAATCATGTAGTCTGTAAGTACATCTTCTCCACTTTTAATTCAACTTCTTTCATTCATTAGATTCTGCAATATATTTTAGGCTAAACAAGCATTTTTCTACTTCTTGCATTTCAAGGTACAGCAAGTGATGTTGACCAGAGACCAATCACTTCAGGTCAGAACCCAAACCTTCAAACTCCGTTGAAATCTCCGTCTCATACTCTACCCCATTTCCCATCCCAACATCACACTCCAACCATCGAGGTGGAGACATCATGAAGCCAAGAAATCAAAGAGCAGTACAAAAGGAAACTTCTGACATATTCTGAATATTTTCTATCAAATGTATCCAATGTCCAATATGCATCAAGGACACAGGCACTTTATATGTATACCTGAAAACTAATAATAAGGAAGATCTGTGAAAGTCAGAAGTACCAAGCTCCCATGGTGAATGTATTGAATGTATTCATGATGTATTGCAAACATGGGATAAAAAAAAGGAAATTTGTAAAAAATAAAACTTTAGGAATGAGGGAAGCAATTGGAGGCAAACTGGAAAAAAATCACATTTTAATCAAGAGCCAGGCAAGCAGTCGAAACACAGAGACTGGGTAGAAAAATTATCCCAGAGCAAAGATCCATGGTGAGGTCAAGGAGTACATATTCAGGGAGAGAAATCCTCTGCAAGATTTTTGCAAAGTCATGATTTTATCTGACATGATGTAACAAAATGTCATTTCTGAATCAGTTGTTCTTCAAGTTAGTAATGAGCTCAACTTTCAGATAATCACAGACAGCTACAAAAATTGTTTGTCTATTAACAAGCTGTTTCTAAAAATTACTTGAATAACTGCAATTACTACACCAGGTCAGTTTAGTATTAACACATGAGACATATTGCTTGAAAACTAAGAATATTGCAGTAAGTTTATAATGCTTAAACAAAAGCAACACAAAAAACAAAACACAAAGCCAAAGGAACAATGGGTGTTGGGAGATTTTTGCACAATTTTATTCAATAAAATAGTAGAAGTGAAAAATAGAGGACGTCCAGTATTAGTTTATTTCTCAGCTCAATCTAATGGAGCTTTTCTCATTGTACCCCATTACCAGGGTCCACAGTGAAATGTTGGGAACTGAAAGAATAAAATGTCTTTGAATTTAAGTGCATAGCATGAGGCATGAATTGTGGCGGAAAGGACACAGAAGCAGCACCTTCTCTGTCAGACAATTGGTGAGGAAAGGAAAAGGAAGTGAAAAAGTATCCTAGCCCATCTACACCTTGTTACACACCTAGTCTGCTGCATGGCAAATGTACAGCTGCTTTAGACTCAAAGTCTAATCTCTTATGGGCTGCCCAGGGAGAGATGAAGGAAATCCTTTGTATATTCTGCATATCTATTGTTACAAAGGAAACTAATGACATACACTTTGCTACTTCTCGGTTGGCATATAACATCAGGAGGAAGAACAATTCTTTTGCATTTTTGTCCACAATATTCAATTAGAATGTCATTGATATTGGTTGCATGCAGAAGTTAAAGTACTTTTTCTCAGGCAAATTAATGGTAAGGTGATTTGACAATCTGAGACTAATTAAAATAACTAAAAATCACATGAAATGTGTGTCAAATTTGAATGGTATAAAAATATCATTGGAATTGAATTATTTTTCACAAGAACACAGAGTAAAGAAAGTTAAAAGCATCAAGTACATTGAAATACAATTTTCCTTTGGCATTTCTTTCTTGTTTTCTTCTTTCCTTTCTTTCTTTCTTCCTTCCTTCCTTTCTTTCATTCTTTCATCCTTTCTTTTTCTTCCTACTACATGTTTGTAGCCTGTACTATTTACATTCTATATGTGGAGATGGTAGAGTTGACGCAAGTACGTAACAAATATTCATTCTTTTTCCCTGCCTTTTCCCTCCTCTCCTCTGCCCCATCTGTTAATCTCCTTCTTCTTTGAGAAAGATCCATCTCTCTACTTCCTATTTTCTATTTCTAACTCTTTCTGTGTGTGGTGAAAGAAATACACTCACTATGTCCTCAGCTTCAGGCTGATCCTGCACTGTAGTTGAGGTGTGGCACTGTGGTTTCTCAAGAGTTTCCACTGATTATACTAAATTAAGAGCTATACCTTGCAAGTCTAAAGCCTCTTCCTCTCCTGTACATGGTATGGAATGATCACTTGATTGGAGAGGAACTAGTCCTGGGGCCAATCTGGCCAGAAAGTCAAGAAGAGAATGAAATCCCATACCAGCTGTTAATGAAGGCATCTCTCAGATGATGTCAAGTGTTTCAGAGACACTGTTGAGGTTTCATAAATGTTCTTCTCATTGTCTTTCCTAAGTTCTGGTTGCTGTCATCAGCTGAGATAAATGTCATATATAAAGTTCTCTCTTAAAAGTGTTCAAGCAGCTTTTCAAAATTTCTAAATAATTTTTACCTTCTTGTAAAAAAGTTTTTCAACACATACACTAAGTGGCAACAATTCTGATGAGTAAAATATCTTCAGATGTTTATTATATTTAAGAAAGAATTAAACTGAATTATCATTCCATGCCATGAGGCTGAATTGTCGGCTAAGAATGGATTGTGTATGCAAGCAAAGCAAAACACACTGACCCAATCACTAACAGTTCATAGAACTACACTATCTGGTTCTCCTTAAGGCACATCCCACAAACTTGTATCTACATCAATATCAAATACTTTGCTTTTTACACTGTTATAAGTGTAGTATTCTATATTTTACCAGAGAACACCACCAGCCTCTCCCACACATTCCTTATAGCATTTTTCATGTCCTTATTCCTAAAAGTGTAAATCAAAGGGTTGAGCAATGGAGTTAGCATGGTGTAAAAAATGGTCACCATTTTGTCAAAGGAGAACATAGATGGGGGCCGTGCATACATAAATATGCAGGGGACAAACAACAACACTACAACAGCAATGTGGGACCCACAGGTGGACAAAGCCTTCCTCTGCCCTTCAGTACTGTGCTTCCTCAGAGAGAACAAGATGACAATGTAGGAGACAATCAACAAGGAGAAGATGATAACGCAGATAGACCCACTGTTGGCAACCACCAAAAGATCAAAGATGTGCGTGTCGGTGCAGGCCAGTTTCAGTAACGGGTACAGGTCGCACATGAAGTGGTCCATGACTTTGGGGCCACAAAAGGGGAGCTGGGAAGTGAAGAGAATTTGGATAATGGAATGCAGGAAGCCCCCCGTCCAGGCTACACTGGTCAGAATGTGACAGAGCCTCCTGTTCACGATGAAAGAGTAGTGCAAGGGCTTGCAGATGGCCACATAGCGGTCATAGGCCATGGCCGCGAGCACAATCACCTCTGTCCCAGCAAAGAAATGTCCAGCAAAGAGCTGCACCATGCAGCCTTCAAAGGAGATGGTGTTCCTTCCAGCAAACGAGTCAGCAATCACCTTTGGTGTGGTGACTGAAGCAACACATGCATCCAGGAAGGACAGGAAAGCCAAGAAGTAGTACATGGGGGATTCCAGCAAAGCAGGGCTGCAGACGATGGTCACCACAATTAGCATGTTGCTCCAGATAGTTGCCATGTACACACAAAAAAATACCACAGATACTATTTTCTGAGCTGTTGAGTTCTGGGAAAGGCCCAAGAGGACAAATTCAGTTACAAAGCTCTGATTCTGCATGACTTCCAAACCAGAGGTGAAGCTTAAAAGCTGATCATGTACTTCAAGTATTATGAGAAAAATTTGCTTCAAACAAATGTACAGTGCTACAGTCATCCACATTCAAACTCATCGCTAGTTCTTTTACTTTCGTTGAGCACACATAATCCAAAACTTGCCCAAGGAGTGTTTAGAGCTCAGGCAGAACTGAAGTGTCATTAACGGATTCAATATTGTAAAATAGACAGAGGTTTAATATGGAGAGAGCAGCACATAC
>PVLD010009306.1:33280-77838 GCA_004027595.1 Dinomys branickii
GAAAAATTTGCTTCAAACAAATGTACAGTGCTACAGTCATCCACATTCAAACTCATCGCTAGTTCTTTTACTTTCGTTGAGCACACATAATCCAAAACTTGCCCAAGGAGTGTTTAGAGCTCAGGCAGAACTGAAGTGTCATTAACGGATTCAATATTGTAAAATAGACAGAGGTTTAATATGGAGAGAGCAGCACATCCGCATTGATAATCAAGAGAAACAGGTTCTATTTCAAATGTCAGCATGATCTGGTGGCTGCCTGGAGTGAATTAGCTAGGAGCATTCTGGAAAGAAAACAAAGTTATGTGAACCAAAGCAACATAGTTCATTCATCTTGCATGCCATTGACATCAAATGGTGGAGGCTCGCATGCCGTGCTTTACCTAGACACAGCCTTATCCACAAACAAAGAACATGATGCAGTCCAAGGGGTGCTTGAAAGTCATCAGCTGTATAAATACTGAACACAATTGATTTAAATGAGCTAATTCATTCTTTATTAAGGAGAAGTGTCAATGGACACGTGTCTAAATTCACCCACCTACCAACTGTGAGGGGTGCTGAGGACATTTTTTTATTCACCATTTAAACATTAGAACAGAAATTCATAAAAATAATGCTGTGCAACAGTGATGTGTGCTTCTGATTTTTCTCGTGGGCGCTAAAAGAGACAGTGTAGGTCAGTACTTGTCAGGGCTCCATTCCTAAAAGCAGTGCACGTTACCTCTGTTCCTCTTCACTGCTGATGGGATGTTCATGCTTAAAGATATCAAGTTCACTAATTTCTATCGAAAGGAATAGGTGATGTGTAATAGTTTGATCAGTGTTACAGGCCTGTATCTGGTTATCTGTGTAACCACTCTGAAGATAATAATATGTAATATAACAACCATTGCTGATTTCCTATCACCTTGTTTGGAAATTCTGCATCATTTTTCTTGTTTTGTGTTGTTTTCTTTATGTCTTTGTTTTTGTTACTTTCTTTTTGTTCCTCTCTCTTTAAAACAACACCAAAAAAGATATCAAGTTCAAGTTCAGTAAAGTCGTTGAACAGATGTGTGATTTGATTTGTGGCACAGGAATTCTGGTCTCAGATTCAAGTTCTTTGAGCCTTATGCACAGGAAAAGAGGGAGATTTTTTATTTCCAGCAACAACCTTCCTAAAGCAGTGACCCTGTTTGAGGCTCAGTATACCTGTAAGCTGTAAAGTCAGTGATTTTGTTCATGGCTAAGACATCTTGATGAATTCTGTTTTGAAATTATACCGTGTTTTTATTCTCTTTAAAATAAAAAATATATGGGAAGTGATCACCCAGTCCTCTATGTGAGGATTTGTCAACAACCGTGAAAGTAAAGAAGAAAAAAGTTATTGAACATGAGCCAGTGTTTCGCAGTTTTATTATTCATTTATCAATTATTCAGAGGATGTGACCTAGTCTGATGGAGTGCGTCTCCTCAGGGTATGTGTTTCACATTTATACAGCGCTCTGGTAAGCACAGCTGTTCATATACATCTTACCTGCTCATCTCCCAGGACTATGATGAAGTTCACTTTGAAACTGTAACACTGATGCTCATTAAAAAGTGCCCTCAGTCTCTCACCTTACTCATCTCCTCTTTGCTCGCAGAGGCTTTCGTGTAAGCCATCCAGCGATTATCCTGGAATCCGCGGGGTCACTTTCCGCAAGTAGACACGGCTGCACAGAATGGTTCCATCCTCACCTGTATCGTTGAGACAGCATTATGCATGCATATGTAAGTGCTTACACTTTTATATATGCATATATGACCCAAGTGTAATGTGGCTACTACAAGAGCAAAACAAGCTGATATTATGCCTAATATTTACAGTGAAAAGAAAAAATTTAAATCAATTCAATAAACACATATTTGTGTACAACTAATATCTGTTCTTTTGTATATTTCCAAACATCCATTTCCACTGAACTGTCTGGTTTATTCCAAAGGCATGTGTACACTCAGAACACCATATTTACTTATAAGCCATCGAATAATTGAAATATTTTACACTTTAAGAGCCACCCCCTCTTTATTCAAATAAAGGGAATTTTCAAAATTACTCTTAGGACTTTGCCAATGGAGAATACAGGGTGGCCATGGTGTATAACTACAAGGCTCAGGGTTTCAAATCATGTAAATATAATTGTCCCACATCTGATGAGTTTTCTTGGATTGAATCCTACAACAGAGACAAAAAGCAGCAATGAATTGGTAGAATCTGAATGAAATAAATCTGGAGAGTTGTGTATCAAGGTCCACTTGACAGTCTTGAAGAACATACCTATAATAATGGAAGATGATAATATTGCAGGAAATGAAGGGTTCAGCACCAGGAACTTCATATAATATCTTCGCAACTTTTTTGTTTATCTAAATGTACTCCAAATGAAAAGTGACATAGACAAAAATATTATTCAGTTCCAGCTCTCAAAAAACGACCAATTCCCAGATTGTCATGTAATAACCATGTTATGGGACAAAGAACCAAGCCTCCACAGCCTGGCAGCGAGGGTCACGGAGAATAATAGCATGTTTTCACAGAAGCAACCAAAAGGAACACGCAAAGTATCATCTAAAGCACCATCTACGTAGACAATGTGAAGAGGACATGTGAATCAATGTCATTAGTGTGCCTAATTGAAATCATGCTTTTAAAAAAATATCCCGACTCCAGTTTCTAATGAAGGTGTTTCACTCAGGGAAAACTTAGAAAGCATTAAGTCCATCATTCCTTAATCATACACATGTCTGTACTCTGTGCCATCAACCCTAGTCCTAAACTGTACAGCAAAATAAAATGCTGTGGAAAACTTCATACGGGAAGATTTTACATATCATATGTACTAGTAAATGATCTAAAAGATTCAAAAATAGAAAAAATGCTATTATATATGAAAATTTTATATATCACTATTGTTATGAAGAAAACATTATCAGGATTTAGAAAATGAACCACTTTTGCATTTTGTTATTTGGGGAAAACTGAAGCATAGTCCTAGTAATGTTTCCTACTTGTATGCATATTTAAATAGGATTTCACAATGTAGGAAGGAATATATAAAATGATTACAAATAGAAAAATTATATATATATATATGTGTGTGTGTGTGTGTGTGTGTGTATATATATATATATATATATATATATGCTGTTATTTTAAGAATATCTAGAATTTCACATAAATTTAAATGCACAGGACCCGATTCTCCATCCTCCAAAATTCAGGTAAAGGGTGTGAAGTTGGAGGGAATTGCTTAGCGTAGGTGGACACGGCCAACAAATCACGGAATCTGACGTCACCCACCCAGTCAGGGGTGCAGTGCGCATGTGCAATCCCAGCGCTCTAGGAGGCAGAGAGAAGAGCACAGCAAGCTGCAGCCCCGTCGGGGCAATGGGGCAGCTCAGCACCTTCGTGGGGCTCAGTCTCAGAATAAAAATAAATATACAAAGGCCAGGAGGGAGCTCAGCGTGGAGGCCCTGGGTCAACTCCTGGCAGTGATAACATAAATAAATAAACGATTGTGAACTGCCCACTAACAGCCATAACTTGGACCTGCCTCTCTTCTCCTTTATGCATTTACTTTAACATCAATTTTAAACTGTACATTTCAAAAACCAGAACAGATTATTCAAAATTTTTCCAACAGAAATAAGTAAATGCTTGAGGTGATGGATAGTGCAGTTAATTTGGTCTGATTGCTCTATACATACATAGGAATATCACACTGTATCCTATGAATTGTTATGTATATATTAAAATATAACGTGAAAATTTCAATGAGTCATATAAATGAACATGTATATATCTGCAGCAATAGTCCAAACTCATTGGTGGGAAGACTCAATTAATTGTAAAATCTGCCCTTCATAGACAAAAATATGTGCACTTGCTGCATTGTTAATTTGTTTAGATTTTGCTTGAAAATGAAAAGCTAACAATGGGTCTGAGCTCATTAAGCTTAAATTAATAAGTATGTCTCAGCTTTCCCCAAAAAACAAAGACCACCTTGTTAGAACAGCTGCTGTTCACTGAGTATTTACTATGTGTCCATTATTATTTACTTCCACATATCTTAATCTTGTCAACATTTCAATGCTCATTGGAGAAAAAGGTTATGTGACTAGACCAGTGTACGTGGGTGCTGATAACCCCACGCATTGCATTACACTTTGTAGCTAGAGCACAACACTCTTTTAAGTGCTTCAGCTTCTGTTGAGAAAATTACCTGTTCAGAATGTGAGGTTTCCAACTTTTCTTCTGCATCTAAGAGAAAGATGGAGAGATTCTTTGTCAGTGGATTTAGGGAATTTTCCTAGAGCTTATGAAGAACTTTTCAAAATATGGTCTCAGGAAAAAAAGGTAAATGATGAAGGCAAAGTTTTCTTCTCCATTTTCAGCTGACAGTAGTGTTCCTGCGAGATCATATACCTCTAGAATGGCTTCTCCGTTCTCTCCAGGGTTTTGAAATTTTCCACTAGTGTGATCATCCAAGATAATTTTCTGTGGCCTCATTTTCTCAACTGTTCACAAAATGTTATATCCCCAAACAACTGGGACAATCAGAAGCTGTACTTTTTCTTGCATTTCTTCTCTTTGGTTAATGAAAGATACTTCCATCTCCCATCAGAACTGGTAATTAAATTGTGTTTAATGAACATAAATTTAGCATACTTGATAATAACTATGTGTTCTCTGATAATAAATCCATCTACTAATTTATGAGGAAATGCATATAATTGTGAGCCTAGTGTAGCAATTATTGCTTACCTAAGAAAACTATCTGATGTAAAAATATGTAAAGAGGTATATTCTGCTTTAAGGTTCAATAATACTCTGTTCTTCATTAATACCATGTTATATGCATCCATTTACATGTTGGTGGGCACCTGGGCTGCTTCTGAATCCTAGGTGTTACGAATTGTGCCCCATCACCAGGGATATGCAGGTACCTTCAAGGAGTACCGACTTTGCTTGCCTTGGCTATGCACCAGAGAGCTATATTTCAAGTGTAATATATTCCATTTGGCTTTCTGAGGATACTCCATACTGCTTTCCACAGTGACCGTGCTAATTTCCATTCTCACCAGCTTCTGTACATCTACCCGCATTTGTTGTTTACTTGTGACGACAGCCCTTGTGACTGGGTGAGATGGAATCTTAGGGTCGTTTTCATTTGTATCACCCAGAAAGCTAAAATTGTTGGATTTTTTTCATATGATTTGGGAACTGTCTGTTCAGTTTGTTTGCTCATTTTTATTGAATCATTTGATGTTTTGGTACTCACTCTTTTGAGTTCTTCAAATATTCAGTCAAGTCATCATCTGTCCAAAGAGTAGAGGGGAAATATTTTTCTCTCATTCTGTAGACTGACTCTATTTATTTTATACCCTAAAATGCAGTCTATTTTGTAAATGCTCTATGAGCTTTTTAAAAGAATATGAATTTTGCAATTTTTAGGCATCTATTAAATCCAGTTAATCTATGGTGTAGTTCAGGATTTCTGTCTTAGTTACATTTATTTCGTTGCTGATATAAAATACCCAAAGCCCAAAATGAAGGAAGAAAAGGTGTATTTAGTTTACAGTTTGTGGAGGTTTCCTTCCATACTTGCCTGGTTCTGAGGCAAAGTGGTACATGGCAGAGGGCAAATGTTCATGGCAGCAGAACACAGCAAAAACAACCAGCAAAAGTGTGGAATGACTGCCAAGCAGTCTCTTTCCACCTCCCTTACATTGTAAACAGGCTACTCCCACCCAGGGGGCCTGTAGCACTCACACAATCTCCATGCCCTGCTCTTCCACAGGCTCAGGATGTGTACAAGGTAAGTACCTTGTCTTCCTGCTGAGTCACTCAGATAAACCTCTAGACTCCCCAAGTTGACAGAATGTATCAAACAGAACAGTTTCTTTGTGTTTTTTTGGGGTTTTTTGTTTGTTTTTGGTCTAAATGACCTATGTGTTGGGTACAGTGAAGAAGTGAAGTCACACAGCAATAGTGTATTTCAGCCTATTTGTCCCATTGGTCTAGTAGTGTTTCTCTTATTACATTAGGTCCACTGAGCTTTAATGCATACATATTCATTATATCTTCTCAAAGGATTATTACCAGTACTAGTATGTAGTAATTTTTTTTTATCTCTTCTAATTTTGACTTGACATCTGCTTTGTCAGACACAAGTACAGATACATCTTCCTGAGATCAGGTTACATTTTGGTGGGACATCATTTTCTGTTCTTTCTTCTTAAGTCTGTATCTGTCTTGGCCAGTGAGGTGTGTTTCACTCAAGCAGCAAAATGTTGGATCTTCTTCTGATATCCAAAAGGGTAGTCTCTACCTTTAAATTAGAGAATTTAGTTCATTTATAATCAAAGTTGTTATTCAAAAGTATACACTAAGTCCTGTCATGTTGTTTTTCTTATGTTGGTTCTTTGTGCATTATTTGTTTTGTTCTTCTGTACATAAAATACAATTCATTTTTGTTGTCCTAAATCTACTCACTCTCAGAGTCACAGTTTTCTGGCACTTTATCCAAAGACATTAATTGAAATTTTATAGATGTGTCCTGATCCAGAACATTCACCTGATATGTAGTGCATCTGACATGGATCACAGACTTTGTCACAGTGATATATGCCTGGTGTATCACTCAGCCATAATATTCTATCAGAATTTTCTACAACCCTTCTTGGTTTTCATTTCAAACCATTCTTAGCATCTTTTAATTACTTTTTTGCTGTGTTGCACTTAAAACTTCATTATTTTTTAATGTTAACAAAAGAGAGGATAATACATAAGTAATATTGTAAAACTCAAATCAGTAAATAGAAAGCAAAGAAGCAACAGCAAACAATGTGAAAAACAAACATGCAGGACTAATAATTTCCTTTTCGATAATTTATCCAATATCACATTTCCTCACTGATTTAACATTCCATCATTATCATTTCTTAAATTACAAAATTGATTAGTTTCCAGGGAAGATCTAGAAACTTCCTGTTATTTACAGTTCTTTATTACTAAGATATAGTCATTTTTCTTAAACCAGAGCTTTAAGATATGTTCTGATACCTGGGGATCTAGTTCTTCATCTCTAGTTCACACTATGTTCATTATGAAGGCTGCCATTCAAACACAGGCATAAAGCTATATAGACTTTAAAATTGGCATGTCAATTATTTTTTTTAAAAAATGCTTGTTTTGTGATGAAAATGTTCAAAATATTAGTGCATCACAAAATTGTCCATAAAATTGATGCCTTATCTAGAGGGTGCGAAGGCAGACAAATTTTTTTACAGGTACCTTTTTATATATCAAGTAATAAAAAGATGATTATGTATACATGCATTTTTATACATGTACTTTGATTGAAGAGTGTCTTATAGAATGCCCAAAAGTGTTACATAGAGTGACTTATTGATAGAAATTCAGAATTGTGGACAAAAACAAAGTCCCTGTTGTTCAACAAGAGCACACATACTGCATTCGCTTCTCTGCCTCTGTCTCTCTCTCTCTCTCTCTCTTTCTCTCTCTCTCTCTCCATCTGTTCTTGTTCTCTGCACAGTGCATTCTTATTGAAATGTTGCCCCTGCTGTGCCTCAGAACCATTCACTTTGCTCCACTCTAACATGATTTCTCATGGTGCTACATCACTGATGGGTCCAGCCATGGTCTCTGGTTTCCAATGAGATGCTTAAAGATAGTATTTTCTGCATGACACACAACTCCGATGACCTTGAATGCAAGAACATAGGAGAAATTCCTTCCTTAAACATGTGAAACATCATTTGGAGTTTTACACCACAGGTGCAAAACCACACACCTTCTGGTCATATCTTCCCTTCAATTTAAGTCTGATCCACCAATCCAGTGGTTAAATGTGAAGTCCTTTGAAATTGTCCACATCCCTGCCCACCACACACCACATGCTGTCAGAAACAGGCATATATTAAAAAAAACTTTTGTAAAGAAATGAACTATATTTTTGTTACAGAAATTCAGGTTCCCATCAAGGTTCTTAGAGACACAAACAAAAACGGACAACTGCAGATATCTGCACACAGTTTGAGGTCATGCTGCTATCTGAGCCTTGCCCCACTGTCATGGAGGACTGGCCTTTCACGAGTCTCTAGATACGCACAAGTATAAGTGATTTTTAAATGTCCTTTGTAAAATTGTAGTGATGGTTAAATAATTGCATATGTTCAAATTGCATAGCTACATTATGATTATTAGTACTGGCTTTCCAAAGGTTTTTAAATCATAATTATCAATTACAGTTGTTTATTTACCATCAGTAAAGCTGCATAACTGTTTAAAAACATGAATTTCATTGCTAAGTAGCTGAAATTATAAAAGTTCTGAGGACACTGCTAAGTTTCTTATGCTGAGGTAAGAGGGTGGCAAGCCTGAGTCCTGTTTGGGCAACTCCATAAGACCTTGTCTCAAAATAAAAATTTTTAAAAAAGGGCACGTTGCTCAGTGTGAAGGCTGCAGATTCAATATCCACTACAGTGATTCCTCACCTGTCATGGGAGTTATGTTCCAGAGATCCCACGACAGGTGAAAATCTGCAAAGTAGCAGCATTATGCTTATTTTATTTTAAATACATATAAAACCTTATAAAGCCTTAAAGTGTATGTATGTGTATATATATATATGTGTGTGTGTGTGTGTGTGTATGTATGTATGTATATATGTGTATATATGTACACATATATATCTTAAAGTATATATATATATATACACACACACATATAAAGTATACATATACATATATATACTTTAAGACTTTATAAACCCTTCCCACACTCCTACAAGCCTTTCTCACTGTTACTAATCTTTCCCGCACTCATAAACACTTCATATACTCTTAAACACTTTCTACACTCTTAAACCTACATAATTTTAACAACATGTAAATTTCTGTGTGGGTGCTCACCAGTGAAGTGTACTACAACTTCAGTGATGAAGGTCATGAATTACGTAGCTGTGCTGTACCGATGGCGATGAAGCTGATGATGATGAGATGAATGTACTGCACAGCCAAGAAGAGCAAGGAGAGATACTGAAGGTATGGACGCAGTGCAGCAGAGCAGAGACCAATGCTCCAGTCATTGAGCCAATCAGCACTCAGGATACAGAGCACAGTGCTGTAGTTGGTCACCTTCCATTACATCAGCCAGTAGTGTGCTGTGTAAAATCTCACACTGGCAAACTTGTGCAAGCAGTAGTAGTGTATTGCATGTCCATCATGTGCAGAATGGTATTCATCCACTGATAGAATAATATTATGTCTTATTTTAATTTAATATTCTTTTAATATATTTAAATTAACATTTCTATATTTTTATATTATTTTAAATTTTTAGGAAAAATAATTAAAATCATAAATAGCACATAAATACTTATATACCAAAAATTCCAGTAATATAGCAAAAACTCTGCCCCACAGAATTAGATATAGTTTTTTTAAAACCTGTTTAAAGTGAAGCTTCCCTAAGTGAACCATGATATAATTAGGGATGAGTACTGTGGGAAAAAATAAATAAAATAAAAAGAATTGATCAATAACAATTCCAAATACGTTGAATAAAATAAAAATAAAATAAACCAAAAGATCATAATTTCCTGACTATGCAGAGCTCATGATGAATGAAAATAGAAGCACAATAGCATTTTTCTTGTGAACAAGGTTTAAATACAGAGATATCAAAATGGGAGGGAGGGCGTTTGGGATGAGAGAAATGAAGCAAAGTACTAATGTAGATGGAAAGAAAATGTTTTCTCATGCGAATAAAACATCAGTACTAAAACTACTTAGCCAGACACTGAAGTTTCCATAAAAACAACGTAGAGGTAAGTGGTCCTCCTGGCCAAAGGTCTGGAATGCCAGGTGATAAAAGTTTGGATTTCTTTTCAGTGGGAAAATTACTTCCTTTTTGCTTCTCAAAGTTTGGGTGAGACATCTATCTGTTTTCACTGTGGAAATTATTGGATCCGACAGACAAAAAATTGAGGTCGAGGTTCATAAATGCTAATATTACAAATGGCCAGTTCTATCCTTCAAGTACAGCAGAGCTTCACTGAAATGACAAGTCCATATCCAAACAGGGAGAATGAGCTCAGGTTGGTTATTTTTCTCTCATTAGCTTACACTTTGTGGAGGTTGCAGTCAATAATCAGCTGGCTGCAAGACAGGGTGGCATGACACAGGGCAACAGTTCACGGCGATTGAGGACAGCAAAAGCAGCAAGAGCAGAAAGCGGAAGAGGAGCAAGAACCAGCCTCTTTCCCTCCCTTATACTGTACACAGGCTCCCCGCCACAGGGCAGGTGCAGCACGCATACCCATAACCCCAGCACTGGACCATGGGTCAATCAAAAACGCTAGAAGCCACCCCATGGCTGCATGAGGCTTTGGGGGGACATCCAGACACAGCCATAATAGAGCCAAAGAAAGATATTCCCAATTCTCACTTACTTATTCCAACTGCTATATTTTTTTTTTGCATTTTTTTCTATCATTTGAGAAGGCAGAGTGGGAATTTTTTTAAACGATGATTTATGAATATAATCAAACCATTACTGTGCTTCTGAAATAAATAGGTTCAGATACTCACCATGGCTTCCCAATTTTTTTTTTTCTTATGAGATGGATGCACTGCCTACTGAGTTGAAGCCCTCTTCTTCTTTTTTTTTTTGAGAATTCTTTAAAATTTGAATTATTGGTACAATTTAGGTGCCTGATGTCCATATTCATTGTAGGGAATTTGTATCTGTACTTACCTTTGCCTTCCAATCCCTCTGAGGACTTGTGTTCATCCACAGTCCAGCTGTGCCTCCCACGTTCTGTCCCCCATAAATGACCTTGCTAGTCTCATTTCCTGATTTTCCACATCTCCAGTGTCTCATGACCCCTTTCTCCTTCCCCCCTACTCCCCTTTTCTGTTGTGCACAGAGCACCCACTTCAAACACCAGCTCCTCAGAAAGTCCTTTCCAAGTAACCACAGCCAAATAACCTTCTTCTGAGTATCACTCTACTATTAAAATATATAGGAATGACTTTATCAAATCATGTAGTCTGTGAGTATATCTTCTCTAACTTTTAATTCAACTACATTTATTATATTCTGCAATATATTTTAGGATAAACAAGGAAATCTGCTTTAGGAAATCCACTTCTTGCAGTTCAAGCTACAGCAAGTGATATTGACTCGAGACCAATCACTTCAGGTCAGAACCCAGAAATTCAAACTCCGTGGAAATCTGTCTCATACTCTACCCCATTCTTATCCCAACATCACACTCCAACCCTCTAGGTGGAGACATCATGAAGCCAAGAAATGGAAGAGCAGTACAAAAGGAAACCACTGGCATATTCTGAATGTTTTCTATTAAATGTATGCAATCTCCAATATGCATCAAGGACACAGGCACTTTATACATATACCTGAAAACTAATAATAAGGAAGATCCGTGAAGGTCAGAAGTACCAAACTCCCGTGGTGAATGTATTCATGATGTATTCCAAACGCAGGCTAAGAAAAAAGAAATTTGTAAAAAATAAAACTTTAGGAATGAGAGAAGCAATGAACCCAACCTGGAAAAATATCACATTTTAATCAAGAGCCAGACAAGCAGCCGAAACACAGAGACCGGGTGGGAAAACTATCCCAGAGCAAAGACCCATGGTGAGGACAAGGAGTACATATCCAGGGAGAGAAATCCTCTGCAAGAGTTTTGCAAAGTCACGATTTTATCTGACATATAATTTAACAAACTTTCATTTCTAAATCAGTTATGCAAGTCAGTAATGAGCTCTGTATCATCCTTTTACAGATAAACACGGACAGCTATAAAAATTCCTTCTCTGTCTCTTAATAATGTGCTTCTGAAAATTACTTGAATAACTACAATACCCACACCAAGTACACTTAGTATTAACATATCAGACATACTGCTTGAGAACTAAGAATATTGTGGTAAGTTTTGTAATGCTTACACAAAAGCAACACAATAAACGAAACAGAAAGCCAAAGGAACAATGGGTGTTGGGAGATTTTTGCACAATTTTATGCAATAAAAATAGTAGAAATGAAAAATAAAAAATGACTTCCAGTATTAGTTTAATCCTCAGGTAAATCTATGGAGCTTTTCTCATTGTGTCCCATTACCAGAGTCCACAATGAAATGTTGGGAACTGAAAGAATAAAATGCCTTTGAATTTAAGTGCATAACTGATGAGGCATGAATCTGTGTTGGAAAGGACACTTAGAAGCAGCACCTTCTCTGTCAGACAGTGGCAGCGAAAGGAAAAGGAGGTGAAAAAGTACCCCGGCCTGTCTGCATCTTGTTATACTCCTAGTCTGCTGCATGGCAAGTGTACAGATGCTTTAGACTCAAAGTCTAATCTCTCACGGGCTGCCCAGGGAGAGATGGAGGAAATCTTTTGAATATTCTGCATATCTATGGTTACAAAGGGAACTAATAACACTTTACCACTTTGGAGTTGGCATATAACATCAGGAGAAAAAAACATTCTTTTGTATTTTTTTCCACAATATCCAATTAGCATATCGTTAATATTGGTATACATGCAGAAATCGAAGTTACACTTGAATGATACAAAAATCACTTGAATTGAATTATGCTTAATGGGCACACAAAGTCACAAAGTTAAACCATCAAGTAAATTGAAATGTAATTCTCCTTTGAAATTTATTTATTTATTTATTTATTTATTTGTCTGTTTTATATGTTTGTAGCCCACACTGTGGACTCTTCTTGTGTGGAGTCGGTAGAGTTGGTGCAAGTACATAACACATCTTAGTTCCTTTTCCCAAGGCATTTCCCTCCCCCTCTCTCCCCCATCAATGCATCTCCTTCCCATGTGAGAAAGACCTGTCTCTCTACTTCCTGTTAGCTATTCTGAACTCTCTCTTTCCCTTGGGCTTTATTCTTTCTGTGTGTGGTAGGAGAAATAGACTCACTACGTCCACAGATGCAGGCTCGTTTGCACTGTAGTTGAGGTGTGGCACTGTGGTGTCTCAAGAGTTCCCACTGATTACACTGAATTAGGAGCTGTAACTTGGGAATCTAAACCCTCTTCCTCTCCTGTAGATAGTATGAAACAATCACGTGACTGGAGAGGAAATAGGAAAGACTGGGGCCAATATAGACAAAGAGTCAAAACGAGAATAAAATCCTGTAACAGCTGCTAATGAAGGCACCTTTCAGATGATGTCAAATGTTTCAGGGACACTGTGAGGTTTTATAAATGTTCTTCTCTCTGTCTTTCCTAAGTCCTGATTGATGTCATCAGCCATCAAGATAAATGTCATATATAAAGTTCTTGTCTCTTAAAAGTGTGCAAGCAGCTTTTCAAAATTTCTAAATAATTTTTATCTCCCCCTAAAAAGGTTTATCAGTGCATCCTCTAAGTGACAACAATTCTGATAGGCAAAATATCTCTGGATATTCATCATATTTAAGAAAGAATTAAACTAAATTATCATTCCATGTCATGACACTGAGTTGTCTAATAGGAATGGAAGTGTGTTCTCAAACAAAACAAAATACTCTGACCCCATCACTAACAGTTCATGGAACTACGCTATCTCTTTCTCCTTAAGGCACACCCCACAAACTTTTATCTACATCCATATCAAATACTTTGCTTTTTACATTGCTATAAGTGTAGTATTCTGTATTTTACCAGAAAACACCACCACCCTCTCCCACACTTTCCTTATAGCATTTTTCATGTCCTTATTCCTAAAAGTGTAAATCAAAGGGTTGAGCAATGGAGTTAGCATGCCATAAAAAATGGTCACCATTTTGTCAAAGGAGAAGGCAGAGGGAGGCCGTGCATATATAAATATGCATGGGATGAACAACAAAACCACAACAGCATTGTGGGCCCCACAGGTGGACAGGGCTTTCTGCCGCCCTTCAGAGCTGTGCTTCCTCAGAGAGAACAAGATGACACCATAGGAAATGAGCAACAGGGAGAAGATGATGATGCAGATAGACCCACTGTTGGCAACCACCAAAAGGCCAAAGATGCATGTGTCAGTGCAGGCCAGCTTCAGCAATGGGTACAGGTCACACATGAAGTGGTCCATCACATTGGGGCCACAAAAGGGGAGCTGCAAAGTGAAGAGAACTTGGATGATGGAGTGCAGGAAGCCTCCCACCCAGGATACACCCATCAGAACATGACAGAGCCTCCTGTTCATGATGCAAGAGTAGTGCAAGGGCTTGCAGATGGCCACGTAGCGGTCATAGGCCATGGCCGTGAGCACAATCACCTCCACCCCAGCAAAGAAGTGTCCAGCAAAGAGCTGCACCATGCAGCCTTCAAAGGAGATGGTGTTCCTCTCAGAAAGGGAGTCAGCAATCACCTTTGGTGTGGTGACAGAAGAAACACATGCATCCAGGAAGGACAGGAAAGCCAAGAAGAAGTACATGGGGGATTCCAGCAGAGCAGGGCTGCAGAGGATGGTCACCACAATCAGCATGTTGCTCCAGATAGTTGCAAAGTAGACAAACAAAAATACAATAAATACCATTTTCTGGACTGTTGGATTCTGGGAAAGTCCTAGGAGAATGAATTCAGTTACAAAGCTCTGGTTTTGCATGATTTCCAAGGAAATGCCAAAGTAAAGGAGGAGCCATATAAACCTGAAATTATGATAAGAAATTTCTTTAAACCAGTGTTTAATATTACAGTCATCACCCAGTTGCTGCATTTATGTCAATTTATTGTTTTTGTTATAACTGAGAATACAAAATTTGACATTCATGGAAATAAACAGTTGAAGATAAGTCAGAATTGAAATAGAGGTAAATTATTTAATATTTTAAAGTTGTCCTTGTGTAAGATATGCAAGGAAATCATGTATAGAGATGTAATAAAAAAGAGAAAAATGGTTTTTACTAGTGACTTCCAGGTCTGAATTACTTAAAAGCATTATGAAACCAAAATCAGGGTATGAGAAATGAATGAGTATATTAATCATAGCTTTCATTTGCATAAAACAGTGCCCTGTCATACCTCACCCAGGATTACATGATCTACAAACCAAAGGGAAGACCTGTGCTTTAAGAAATACACCAATATCATGCCTACTTCTTCATATTTCTCTAAAAATCTGAGCTGAATTTGTCCTTTCAATAAATTATTTAACTCTTTAGTTCACAGAAGGGTATGTGCGAAAGTGCCTAATTCTGTACTTACCGAGGATGTTGTGTTGAAGTTTTCATTCTTTCTTTATGATTGTTTATAAATGAGACCAGAGTTGATAAAAAAGAACAATGGGCACTCAAAACATTTTACTGACCGCTTAGTGCAGTAGTGCAAAGTAACGAGTTTCTCAGGGCTCCCTGCCTAGGAAGCCCTCTGCACATGGTCTTACTCTCCCTGCTTTACTGCTGGGTCAGTCATGCTTAAAGACACCGAATTCATATAAACAACAGATGCCTGTTCTGGAAAAGGAAGCTCTTTTTGCAGCCTCAAGTCCTTTTTACTTTATCCACAGAAAAATGATGGAGATTTTTTTTGTCCAGCTATAATTTTAGGGCAGAGGAGGTCTTGCTACAGTCTCCATGTGCCTGTAAAATTACAGCCTCTGATTCCTTACCTGATGTCTGAAAGAGGCACCTTGATGAAGGCCAACACAGAGGATAAGAAAACAGAAGCTGACCGCATAATAACCTCTACATGCAAATCAGTAGCAAACAGGGAGGCAAGGTAGAGAAGAAGTGTGTGGGACGTCAGCCAGAGCCTCGAGGCTTTAGGAATCATGGGCCACCGTTTGTACAATGTGACCTGCTGGGATCAGGTAGAACTTCTGAAGTTACATGTTTCAGCTGCACATGACTGGCTTGCAAAGCAGAGATGCTCCTACAAAGGTTACCCACTCACCCCCATAATCATGTTAAGGCTCCCATGTGACAATGTTATCATGATAAGATACACTTATCCACTGCAGCAATTATTCACTCACTTAAAGACCCACCTTCCTTATCCATGGTAGGTTTTTCCATGAGGGGTCGGAAATTTTCATGAGTTCCGAACACCATTTTCCACAGGTAGACAGTTTCAGAGGCTGACTGTATCCACCCTGTACATGTGTGTTTAAGGCATTAGTGAAATACTGCTTATGTGTGTATGTGGAAATTTCCACATACATATAGATAGTTATATATTTGCTTTAAAAATAGGTGAATCAAAGTAAAATAAGCTTTAAACCAGTTTCCTAAAATTTTATAAGCCTCAGACTACAATATCTTAAGTGTATCTCATAAGAAAGTCCATTGATAGCGCTCTGGGAAAAAGGCGAGGTCCTAACCGTAAAAACACTGGCTCAATAAAAAGCACAGAGGGCAGCAATGTGGAAACAGCCTGCAGGCGCATGTGCAGAGAGGGGAAATGGTAATAGTCTTACTTCTGTTTCCTCCTTCACCATGAGGAGACTGGCGTGCTTTCACATGTCCCCTTTATCTCCAAAAGTAAATG
This sequence comes from Dinomys branickii, assembly GCA_004027595.1. Classification (NCBI taxonomy): domain Eukaryota; kingdom Metazoa; phylum Chordata; class Mammalia; order Rodentia; family Dinomyidae; genus Dinomys; species Dinomys branickii. Next base: position 49,823 of record PVLD010009306.1, read on the forward strand.
TTCTTGACCCAGTTGCAATGCAAAAATGATACATTTTTAATGCACATTTCTAAATAGCCTCAATAATCCGTGAGTGCTCCGCTGTGGCTGCGAGACCCAGCTGGGCCCACACCTGTCTCAGACGGCATCCTTGTACAAATTAACTCAAGCTAAGTGAGAGGGGAGGCAAGACAGGTTTCTATTAATCTAATAAGGAGGTTCCTCTTACCTCGCCATTCCCTTTATCGGGGGTGTTAGAAGAGTAGATTATTGTACAATTAAAGTGATTTGATGTAAGCAAACCAGTCTCTTCTTTCTTCAGATAAAAAGAATTTCTGGAATTCATGGCAAAGCACTGACGGTGGGGAATACAGTGTCCATGGTTTATGATCATAAACTTTAGGATTTAAAATCATTGAAAAATTAATTGTTATTAAGATACTTCGCTATGTGACTGGATCCTGCAATAGAAATAGTAATAGGAAAATTAGTAAAATAAGGATAAAATATAGTTTTACTTAAGAAAAATGTATCCATACTCAATGTATCAATACATAATAATGCATGGAAAGGAAAAATAAGTGATTAGTTTACAAGAACTTTAACATCTTTGTAACTCTTTCACTGATCTAAAATTGCTCCAATTAAAAAATTAAATCAGAAGCAAAATGCTGTTGACTTTCTGCTATCAAAAACTTACAAACCTAAACCATTTTCTGATATTCATGGGTCACAGCCAAAGTCAATAGAGCTCAAGCTGCTGACCATGACAGGAAAGGACTCACTATGAACATAAACAGAAGAAATATCTATGCTGCTATTCACCACATCTCCATACATAAAGTGCAGCAGACAGTTGAGTTAGTCATCAGGATATCCCTTTCTGAAGTCATCCCTTTAAAATTATGCCCATTCTACAGTGGGGATGAAAGTGGTTCAATGATGTACATTTTGGAAAATACAGGTTTTTTGTGGTATTAGGAATTGAATTCAGAACATTTCACTTGCCAGGCAGGCGCTTATGCTGCCGAGCTATATCCCTGGACCCAACATTTTGGAAAATATTTGCTAATAATTTCAGAATTATAAACATTTCTATCTTTTATATTAGTAGTTTCAACCCTAAAAATTTATTCTAAAAGTGAAATAACCTGGAGGAGCTTTGTAATAGATGATGTTGCGGAATCATGTGTAACAGTGAAATATCTAAATTACACAATAATAGAGGTTTGTGTAACTCAGACTGTTGTAAATTGACATACCATGAGTAAAACAGTTCATAACATGGGGATGTAGAATATGAAGAATTTTTGTTATGTCACTTGAGAAAAAGAAGAAAAATTCTCTCCGTTTATATAGATCTTTTAAATGTAATTTCACAATTTGAAATGGAACATAAAAATGATAGTAATTTTTATTTCCAATATATATCTACTTACTTTTATGAGATTATTTAAAACTACACGTGAATTTGAACACACAGTAACTCACCTAGCCATCACCTAGGCAGTTTATAGAGAGGATGTGAGGTTTGGCAATAATTCATTTTGGAAGCTGAGCTGACACGGTAACATAACATGGATTTTAGCATTTAAATGAAAACTGTTATAAACATTCCACTAATAATCACACCATGGAAGCAGCTCTTGCCAGCATCTCTTTATGATATTCTGATATCAGTTTTAAATTCAGGGAATTTAGCAATGGGCAGGGAGAGAAGAGGAAATTAAAAAGACCAAGATGTGATGTGTAGGTACCCACTCCCATGACGACTGTACGTGTTGTACATCACAAAGGTATATGAATAAAATATCAATAAGAATTGTAAAAATTTATTCTCCTGCAGGTAGCATCTTATTCAGGCCATCCATCTCCTGGAAGGGTTCATGGTCTTTCCTTTCTCCATAGTCACTCCTCGCCTGGAAAATGCTGTAGCTGCAGCTGCTTCTGGGGCCCTCACCTTCTGGATTCAACCCCCCCCCTGTCTTCTTCTCTCCTTATCCCCCCCCTTCCCTCCTCCCCAGCAGGGAAGTGGGCACACAGCTTGCTTCGGGAGTCAAGGCCTTGGAAAATTTTCCTCCCTGGGCCCGCCATCCATACTGCCAACTCTTCCCTTTCCATTACTTACAGCTACAGAGTTCATTTTAGCCACAATCCCTGAAAGCAATGAAATCTCCTTTTCAGTGCTGAATCAAAGACAACATTCAAACTAAGGAGGGATAAGTATTAATACTGTCAGTATGCTTTGTCATATATGGAGGTAAGTGTTAATATATGTAGAATATGTATATAGAAACATATATATATACATACATACAATATTTGAAATTCAACCAAGGGCCTTAGCACTGAAATACAATGTCCAGCTTCCTTTTGAGTCAGGATCTCACTGAGTCACGAGTCGCCTAGGCTAGGCTTGAATTTATGATTCTCTCGTCCTAGCCTCCCAGAGTGCTTGGCTTACAGGTGTGCACAAGAACACTTGTCTGTGCTTTTAGGTCACACAACACATTTTAGATGCATTTCTATGTACATATGCAGTGTGTGCCTGTTACTCACATTTGTATGCATTTTACTAAACAGTATTGTTATCGCAAATTAAAAATAACTGAAAATCCTATGTATAATTGCATTCCTTATGTTTTTAAATTAAATTTATTGGTACATTTTAGAGCTACATAATGACCATATTCATCATAGGGAATTTGTATCTGTCCATGATATATTTTTATTTCTCCATTTTAGCCAATCCCTTCCCCTCTCTTCAATCCATCTTCCCCTCCCTATTTACTAAGCATTGAAGTTTTTATAATATACTACATTTTTGATCAAGGGCTTTTTCAGCAGTAAAGAATTATTTCTTTCTCTGTCTAGGTGGGCACATTTTCTAACAACCTGGAATTGTGATCACTTCGCATTTCAGGTTCTTTTAGTTTCTCGGTATTGCTCTCCTGTTTTATCAAAATCTCTCTCTCCCTCTCCCTCTCTCTCTCTCTCTCTCTCTCTCTCTCTCTCTCTCTCTCTCTCTCTCTCTCTCTCTTTCTCTCTCTGGATTTGGAGAAAAGATATCTTTTATTGTTATTTCCACTGGTATCATTTTCTATGGGTGCCCTCACTTGTGTCTCGCTGTTCAGAATGACTACCTTATAAACACGAAACGAATTCACAGCTTCAGCCCATTAAATTTTCCAGAAGGAGCACGAGACAAGAATCTAATGTGACTTATATCACATGCACGTGGGGAAAGCCGAGCAGACACAGTTAAAGCGGGAAGACTCTGAGCCACTCGTCCTACCCTCAGCCCCTCCCCCATGCCTGACTTGACTGCGTGGTTGTGAAGATAGTAAACGCTATTTTCCACATCAATGACTCTGTTGCCAGTACTAGGAGACTTACATCCACTATGCTAATGCATTGATACTCTTTATACAACCTCAGGAAATGCCACCTTTTAAAGGTAAAGCATTAGCATGATGGGAAGAGAACAAATAATAACTAAGGATATACTTAGAAAATACAAATGAAAGGATAGAGGGAGGTCAGAGCAAAGCGTTCACATACTGAAGTAAGTTAGGCCAGGAAGGGCAATACCACATATTGATACTTAGATACAAAAGATTTTTAAAAAGCAGATTTCCCACAGTGGCGAGTAGAATGCTGGTTACTTGAGGCTGGGGAAGGTGGGGTGGAGGGGAAGGGGAGATAAGTGGCTCATGGTGCAGCTGGTGGAAAGAATAACTTGTACAGGACTTCGGCACAATGGGGCAAGCAGCTGAAACCAGCCATTGTATACTTCAAAAAAGCTAGTGATGAGCAGTGATTTTGAATTTCATGAACACAAAGAAATGATAAATGTCAGAGGTGATAGAGATGCTATGTGATCATCACACATTGTATATGTCCACTGAAATAGCACCTTGTCCCCAGTAATCAGGTATACTTATTATACTCAATTAAACTAATGAAAACATGAATTGAGTAACATTAATAACAATCTATACAGTATGAGCAAAACTCTATATTCATTAGTAGGAGGATGCAATAAATTATAAAAGAATTAAACCCCTACACACACAAATTTGCACTTGTTATATTTCTGTGTTATTTGTACTTACCTTGAAAGTGAAAAGCTGGAAGTCGTTCTTATTTCTTTAGGCTTCAGGTGTACGCGCTCCTAACCACTTCTACCAAAAAGGATTCAGACTGTTACAACAGCGGCTGTTTACAGGACATTTATTATATTGCTGAATGTGGAGTCACCAGGTTCTACCTCATCCATTTCCACATACCTAAATCTGGTTTATATTATAATCCTCATTAAAGATGAGAACTGTGAGAGGCAGACAGGTTATATAATTAACTAAAGTCGACAGAGTCATTGATAGACTTATACATTGCAATAAAATTGACCCATGCTTTTAGTAATTGTATCGTAATTTTAAATCCTCTCTGAAAACAGAAAAAAGTGTGAATTATAAATCTCACCAAATATCAATTCCTCTAACATTCCAAGGAAGGCCATCTCCTATTCTCCATCAAAGAAAGTCCACTACAGGTGAGGGAAATGCAGCGTTTGTACCCAACTCTTTTACAGTGAAGAGTGAGAGGAAGAGGCCACTGGCTGTGCAGGTGAAAAACGTTCCGGTGCTTCTCAAGTGCTGCCTTCAACACAGTCTCAGAAAAAAAGCAAAAGGAGGACACAAGGGTTCCTCTTTGTCTTCCAACCGGAATTTAAGGAAATTTTCCTGAGAGGTCAGGAACCTATAGAATTGTTTCTCAGATCCCAGAGGGCTTAAGCATTTTCCATCAACATGATTTTCCAAAGCAAATGGAATTTTTGGTGCTTTATCACTTGCTTAAGTACTTAAAAAACATTTGTGTCGCCAAACAATTACAGTTTTTTTTTTTCTTATTTGACTTATCCTGGGTTTCTACTTGAAGATCATTTCAACACCTGTAACATTCAGCAGGAGATCAGTATTTATACCGGGCTGGAATAATAGTGTCTTTTTGCAGAACTCAGCCAAATTGTTTGTGTATTTAGTTTTAAAGTGCTGAGTTCTAGGATAAGGAATATATCCAACAACCTGTTGGAAATATACATAGTTTAGGGAACTACAAAAGCAAGGAGTGCTTATTCAACGAAAGCATGTCTTATAAAAATATACACAGAGATACAGATTCATAAAAATGTAACTTTTTTTCTCAGAAACTTTTCTTGAGAATCTACAACTTCAAAATGAAAACTGTAATATCTAGGGAATAAAGACAATTTTCTCTCTTCATTTTATCTGAAAGGTGATATGTTAGATATGTTTAATGTACAAGAATATAGCACTGAGACTGATGATCAATTGTTGGAAAATATTGGCTTAGTTTCTCAAACCCCAATATGCAGATCTCACACCAAATAACTTGCTTGAATAGTTTCTAAATACTGGTTTCTCTCTTTTAAAAATCTACTCACATACCCCAGAGAAAATGAAGAATTTAAGTCATTTATGAGAAGAGTTCAGGACCAAAAGGACTTTCAATCTTATACTTTATGGAATTAGGAGAAAATTTCATATTTTATTTCTTTTTTGGTTCCTGAGAATGGAACACAGGAGTGTTGCACTGAACTATGTCCTGAACCTTTTACTTTTATTCTGAGATGAATTAATTAAAATATTACCTGTGGGCCTTAACGCAGAATAATTACCTGAAATAGACCACAGTCCAGGTGAGGGTGACATATTTAATATACCATTGTGGTGATTTTGTTTTTCAAATTCAAATCAGAAAATAGACAGAGACAGAAGGAATCATAGCTAAGAACCACTTAAAGGGTGAAGAGATAGAAATCAACCCTTCCAGAATTTATTCAATATTAAACACTTTCCCACCACTGTAAAATTCTGTCATCACCACTTGTTAAATTACAAAACATACTTAAATTTTCAAGCATAAGATGTGCTTAATTTCTGGGAAATTTCATCTATATAGTTCCTCATTTCTCAGACTGTAGCAAAATCATCACCCAATGAAATATTAAGATATACACTGACATCTAGTAGATCTAGTCCTCCACTTCTATTCTGGCCCTGCTTTGATTAGCAAGGCTGCTGTTCAAACTCATGTGTGCATCCATGTAAATTTTACAATTGGCTTATTAATTTCTGTCAAGAGTGGTTTAGTTTGGTGGGAGAAGTACTGGCGATATTAAGGAATCACAAAATGGTAAAAAGAGTGCCTTGTGGAGAGTGTGCAACACCAGCCAAATATTTTATGTATACCTTGTTTGTATAAACACACAAGGTGACTGAAGTTATGCATAAATTTCAGACCCAGTGGTGTACACTGCAATTTACTGCTAGAGGTTTAGACTTATAAACAGAACAGAAGCACCTACTGTCACAGCACTAGAGGATTCTTCCTGCAGTCCGGGCATCTCTCTCCTTCTCAGGGCTCAAAATCACCTTACCATTGTCTGCAGCAGCGCAGATGTTGGTGAGATGCCTCTGTGCTTCCTCTGTGCTCTTCGTTTCTATGTTACATCATTACCCACAGTGCTGCAAGTGTTAGCTTTCCATCACGGTGACAAAATTCTAGCATAAATGACTTAAATGAAAAGAGAATTAATCTTGCTCAGAGTTTCATTCTACAGTCTGCCAGCTCCATTGTTTTTAAGCCTCTGGCAAGACACAAATATCATGGCAGAAGGATGTAACAAGAAAACCTCTTCACCTCGTGATGAGCAGGAAGCCGGGAAGGGGGAAGAGAATGAGGGAGACATATCTGCTACGGCAGGTTCCCAGGGACCTACTTCCTCCAAAGTCTCAGCCTCCTCATTTTCCGCTATCTCCCACTCATTCCACCAAGTTCTGTTCTCGTTGAAGGGCTAGTCCCTGAGCTGAGAGCCGTCATTATCCAATCACACTCCACAAGCCCCTCAGCAAGGGAGCCTTCAACACCACGAGACTAGTCTGCAAATAGTTCGGATCCCACCTTCACATTCCATCCACCAGCTCCCCAAAAGGTTCACATCCACTTCATTATGTAAAATGCATTTAGTCCACCTCCAACATCTGTCTCCAAACTCTCCACTCTACCTCCTTGCTCTCTGGGGATTCAAGGCGGGAGGATCACAAGCTGCACCCCACCATGTCTGCTCACTGCCTTAGCAACGCCCAGTTACAAATGACTAAACAAAATACCCTAGAGCAGGGGATAAAGCTCAATGCCAACACCCCAAGTTGATTCTACACTTCTGCAAAGAATAGGAAAAAGGACAAGTCCATCTGAAATTTTATGAGCACTGAGTGTCAGAGAAATGTTTTCATCAGTATCAAAATGTAGGTATAACAGCTCCAAATATCTTTAACACATATAAAAATAAAATGAAATGTTCATAACATCTTGACTATATAAAGCTCATGATGCCAAAAAATAGAAATAAAATAGGCCTTTGGTTATGAACAAAGTTGGAATCCAGAGATATGAAAATCAGAGGAGGAAGAATAAATGGGATGAGAAAAATGTAAAATGTTAACACAAATGAAGACAGCGCTTCTGCAAGCAAATAAGAACTCCCGTGCAGAAACTTGAGTTAGCCAGACTCCAAAGTCACAATGGAAAAGTTTGAGAAGGTAAGTTGTCCCAAATGCCAAGTTATATAATTAGAATATCTTATCTTTGGCAAAGTTTCTACTTTGTCCCTCCTTTCCCTCTTGTATATCACTTTCAAGGAGAAATTGTGCACTGTAAGAATATAATGATATGTGTGTAAGTTAATTATCATTCTGTTGGAAAATTCATTGGTCGAGATTGACTGAGGCTTTCAAGGATCCCTAGTCCCGCACAGCTGCATAGCTCCACGTGTCCTTCTACAATTTGCGCCGATCCACACTCCAGTCCCTCAGAATAAACCCATTCTATTAGATATCCACTTGTCAGTCATAAACACACAGGGACAGTCCGTTCCCCACATGCGCCGTATCTCACAGTCTGACACCATTGTCTCAGTTCTAACCTCCACATCCACCTCTGTCATGGACAGAACACCTCCCTCGACTGTCCTCTCCACAGATTTCCCCATGATTTTCCCAGCTGAATAACATCTTTGCTAATGTATTTACTGAATCATGCAGGCTTTAAGTATGTCCTTCACTCAGGTTTGCATCAATGTCTTTCATCTGTTGAATTTCACCTTGTCTTCTAAGGCAAGTCAGTGTTCACGTTTATGCATGTATGGCTAAACTGGTCAAGCAATCAGAGGGAAATCTGGGACTAAAATGCAAGATTTCATACTCCGTGGGAATTCCTGTCCCTCTGCCCCACACTGCCTGGTGAAGCAATCCATTCCAATGCTGCAGATGGAAACAATGTGAACAGATACATAATGAAGGAAACTCTAACACCTGCAGACATGTTCTGATATGGACTTTTGAATGGATGTGATCTTCGGGTCAACTTAATACCAGCATTTTGTATGTATCTTTTTAAAATAATAGTGAGGAACTGATAGAAAGGGCAACCAAAGAAAGGGAGGAATCAAGGTATAAAGAAAACCAGTGTCGCTTTGAGTGGTAGTAAAAGAAGGGAGGGCAATCAGGGACTGGGTCAGGAGAACTCTATGTTATAGAATGGGCAAAGATTCCAGATAGGAGCAAAGTGGTTTAGAAAAGAGAACCACTGCAAGACTTTAAGGAAAATCATGATTATATGACTTATGGTGTAATGCAATCTAATTGCTGAGTAACTTATTTCAGTTAGAAATCAGTTATCTATTGTCTTTAGATATCCACTGAGCTTCTATTTTAATTCCCACTTTTTATGCCAACATGTGTTTCTGGAAAGTCACTGAATAGTTACACTCTCTACATGGATTAGTCAGTGCTCTACCCCTGGGACAGAACACCTGATGCTTGCAATTTAGAGGAGGAAAAAGTTACTGGGGCTCATGCTTTTAGAGCATTTGCTGTGTACAGGGCTGCCTGGCTACAAGGCAGAAAAGTGACTCAAGTTGGTTCAGCCAGGAAGCAGAGGCAGAGAAAGGAAGGGTCAAGGACGTCTCTGCAAACTCCCAGGTGACACTTCTGGTGACCCATCTCCTCCAGCCAGCGCCTCCCACAGCACATTTAGCTATGAATTCATAAATGGACCATGGATGAGGACAGCACCTCACCTTTCACAGCCAAACCTCTGAACACATGGGAGTTGTGGATGACATTTTAGGTCTAACCCATATAATACAGTACTAGCAAAATATTATTCCTAAGAGGCTAGAACAGTGGAATTAATTCGGCTATGCTTAGGCAAAGGCAATACAGTAATTAGACGGCAATAATAAAGTAACATCTATTATTCGGAGAACCCTGAAAGATTTTCTTCATTCTATTAGTCAGAATGAAAACTGTTGGTTAGATATCTTTCATTATTTGTTTATTCCTCTGCTGAATGTTCTGTTGTCTTCACACTAGTGTATCATTAGCAGAGGACACACTGACAGGCAAGAAGTTATAGAAAGGTGAAGTTGTTTCTGAAGTTGACTTTATGATGCATCAGACAAGCATCTCTGCTGGTTGGCTAGGAGAGTGTTTTATTTCATCAAATTTCAACTCTTTGGTTCGAATATTAATGAACTAGCTGAGTTGCTAACACCAGATCTTTGTCTTTGCAGCTAGTTCTTAGAAGTACATGAAGGACTTCATGCTGAGAACATCTCTCTCAAAGGAAAGGACAGCAGACCATGGAGAAGAAAGGAAAGGAGAGCAGTTAAACACATCGTGCAATGGCACAGTGCTTCTTCCAGAGGTGTCCTCGCTCCTTACCCTCACCTTCACCCCTCATGGACTTTCCCAGGGAGGACCAAGGAAATCTTACCAACATGTGTCAGATTTATTCTGGGGAAGATAACTAATATAATGCGCTCTTCTACTTTGTCCTTCCCATGAATGATTGAAGGAAGAGTAGCTTTATTAGTTTTTCATTGATAATTAAAAAGGATTTTTATTGGCACTCATTTACTAGAGAAAACTGAAATATTTTACTTTAAATAAATTTATTCTGCAAACCACATGGCAACCAGAGATGAATAAACCCTAACTATGGGACAGTTTATAAGATACCTCTAAATTTAAGTGAACTTTTTGTTGATAGTTTTTCAAATGAATTTTAATTGCAAACACAGATTTGTGAAAAGTAAAGTCACCAAGTAAACTGAAATGTGTTCCTTGTTTGAAAATTACTTTTAAATTCCTGGGCCTATAGGTTTTATTGCACCTTGGAGTTGAAATGAGTCAGTTTACTGCATCTGCAGTTGATCCTGGTTTTGCTACAAATGTGGTAATTCTGAATACACTTGCTTGTACCTGAGTAAGTAGAACTCACTACTGAGCCCCCCATTGAGCCCACTGTGGCTGATTTGCATATCATGATCATGTGACCCAAGAAGAATTTTTCATGGGAAGAACCAGGCCAATCAGGTTTCATCTTTCATAAAAGTTGAGAAATAACTCAAATTCTGAAGCAAATGTTAGAGGAATGATCTTAAATGATGGGGACATATGATACAGGAATATATGTCACTGAGCTTCTAAGAATAACTGTCCCTCTGCCATGTTTAGATTCTGATTGCTTTTTTTCGGAATGAGTGAGGTCACTGCTAAACACTCACTGTTTATTTTCACTTAAAATAGCTACAGAAAGTTTCTGTCCCTAGTGTCAAAGACATCTCAGCTTCCCTCCACTAGTATTTTCAAAGCAAGCAGATAATGCCCAAAAGTCTGAAATAAAGTATTTCTTCTTTTTTAACATTTGTTTATTAGATACTAGTCAAGCATAAAACTCAATTCTCTTTATATGCATATGAAGACAGTGAGTTGATAGTAGACAATATAAAAATGAAAACATTTTTCTGACCCCCTCCAAAAATAAGGCATTACCACCTTGCAGATACTGATTATCCCATAAAGACTTTTTTTCTCTAAGACCAATTTGAATTCTTTGCTCTTTACATTGTTTTATAAAGTTAAATTATTTTATTTTTCATCAGAAACCAACACCATTCTCTTCCACATTTTCCTAATGGCATTTTTCACATCCTTATTCCTGAAAGTATAAATCAAAGGATTGAGCAGGGGAGACAAGGTACAGTAGAATATGGCCACCATTTTGTCAAAGGAGAAGGCAGATGGAGGCCGTGCATATGTAAATATGCAGGGGACAAAGAATAAAACCACTACAGCAATGTGCGACCCACAGGTGGACAGTGCTTTCTGCCGCCCTTCAGAGCTGTGCTTCCTCAGAGAGAACAAGATGACACCATAGGAAATGAGCAACAGGGAGAAGATGATGATGCAGATAGACCCACTGTTGGCAACCACCAAAAGGCCAAAGATGTGTGTGTCAGTGCAGGCCAGCTTCAGCAATGGGTACAGATCACATATAAAATGATCAATGATATTGGGACCACAAAAGGGGAGCTGGAAAGTGAAGAGAACTTGGATGATGGAGTGCAGGAAGCCCCCCATCCAGGCTACACCCACCAGAATATGACAGAGCCTCCTGTTCATGATGAAAGAGTAGTGCAAGGGTTTGCAGATGGCCACGTAGCGGTCATAGGCCATGGCCATGAGCACAATCACCTCTGCTCCACCAAAGAAGTGTTCAGCAAAGAGTTGCACCATGCAGCCTTCAAAGGAGATGGTCTTCCTCTTATAGAGCAGGTCCACAATCATCTTTGGGGTCATGGCAGAGGAGAAGCAGGCATCCAGGAAGGACAGGAAAGCCAAGAAGAAGTACATGGGAGATTCCAGCAGAGCAGGGCTGCAGAGGATGGTCACCACAATTAGCATGTTGCCCCCAAGAGTTATTATGTAAACAAACAGAAATACAGCAAATTCTATTTTCTGGACATTTGGATTCCGTGAAAGTCCCAAGAGTACAAATTCAGTTACAAAGCTGTGGTTTTCCATGATTTCCAAGGAAAAGGTGAATGTAAAATACCAATGAGGAAAGTTTGCAATTGTGATAAAGAAAGATTTGTGTCCAACCCAGGTATAATTTCATAGTCATCACTAGTTAGGTTGCAATCTGGTGCAAAATTATTTTAGTGTGTCTTTATCATTGAGAACAGAAAATCAGAACTTCGTTAAGAGTTAGTATTGGTAATCATTCAGCACTGAGGTGGAGATAAATTACTAGTTTAAAATAATGAGAATTTCTTTACAGTAGTAGAAATATCCACATGTGGAGAGAAGATTCATAATTCTTATCTTGACTACCAGCTTTCATAATGTTATAGAGACCTCCTGAAGAGATTATTGCATAACAGTCTCAAGCAGCTTCTCCCTGAGGAAGTAAAGTATGCCTGCATCGTGGTGAGTAGGTGGCAAGGATGACCTGCAGCAATCTCCCACATGGAGTCAGTCATAGCTACAAGGAAAGAAGAAGAAAAAACACAGAGCTGAGAGGGCAGTGGAAAATCATGGCTACACTAGAAAAGTTTTCATAAAAGTCTACAAGTGAGATCCTTGAATGAATTAAATTATTCCTTCTGAGAGAAAGAGCGACAGAATGGTGCCTGGCCACAGTCTTCACGGAGATGTGTACACTAAATGGTGCACAATTAGATGAAGATTTCTTTTCCGATTCATTATTTAAAAATTAGAAGCTCATGAGGACAATATTGCCCACCTCACAGCACTGTCAAAGTGACTAAGTGAAATGCGACAGGGAAGCAGTGACCCTGAACATGCTGCCTAAAGAGCAGTCCAGATCTGATTATCCCTGTTCTCCTGGAGTGAAATGCGTGCTCTGAGGTGTGACGTTCAAGCCTGCAGCAGATGATTGGTCTGGGATCTGACTCAGAACCCCTGTCTCTGTGTCCAAGTCCTTTCCACTGGATCAACAAGATTAGAGATCCCTTTTCCCTCCAGAATTTCAGAGCACAGTGGCCATTCTAGCATTTCTGCCCACCTACAAACATTAAAGCCTCTTATTCTTTTCATATTTGAATGCAACGTATTGATGAAGGAAACAGAGAAAATGATGAGGAATCATAAGGTGAAATTCCTGTCACTCACGTACATAAACTGACCACAACCAGATAGGTGTGAAGGCCAGCAGCGTGTTCGCTATCAGCCAGAGTCTTGAGCCTTATGAATGATTTACTCACCATAACCCAGCCTGATCAAGTGTACATCCTCCAGATAGGGAGGTTTCTTGTGAAGCATAGGTGTTCACATTCAGCTTACCAGCTCATCTCTCAGGGTTACTGGGGTCAAATTTGAAAATGTGAAATATTTGCTTAAGATAATATGTCCCTTAAAAAGTTACAGGTGTTTTGTGTTCATGTAAAATGCCAGTCATCTTATTGAAAGAAAGCTTTTCCATTAAGCATCCTGATAATTATTTCATCTCAACTTCAGTTTCCTTTTGACACAGTTTAGGCACAATCAAAGGGTGATTGATTTTATACTCTACTGTACATGTTTCTGAAATGTAGCAGTCATACAATAGAGTGTGTGGGATATATATATATATATGTATATATATATATATATATATATATATACACAAATGTCCTGATAAACTAAGTTAATGAAGAAAAATTCTGCTGATTTTCCTCAATGTTCAGTGTTTATATTCTTACTATTTCTGAAGTATGAAGGGTGCCATTTTTCTGTTTCCACTTTTGTCCTCCTAATGGATATGTAAACTTTCATTTCTATTTTAAGCTCAGCTTAAGCACGATACCAAGCCATGAGAGCCAGCACTAAGGCACTTAAAAGCTTGAGCCGCTGCAATTTTTCTAAACAGTTCTGAGACAGAAACCTGATGCTGTATATGACGTCAAACACACTTAGGGGAAATAAAGTGAACATAATTATGTCACCAACTCCTGTGATGTGAGTGACTCTTTTATACCTTAAATGTTGTCCCTCCACCATACGTTAGTGTGGACTTGTGAAATAGTAGATTCTGTATTTGACTCCAAAAACTGTGGATAATAGAGCTGCACTGAAATGTATCATATTCCTGTTCAGTATTCTTCATACAGACTCATAAAATTCCACTTTTTAATCTTAAACCTAGGGAAAGCATTAAGGGGTAAATGGAGTACATATTTAGAAATAACAACATTCTGTTGAAAGCTAGAACAAAATATGCCATTGTTGCATTTCTAAATATTTTGGATTTAATTTGAAGTTAAAAATCTGAAGATACATCTAAATTATTGCACTTGAATGAAGAGTAAGATTAGATTCTTTCTAAAATAACTATTGTCATTTACTGGCCACTTATTTTATCTACTTACATACTCCTTGAGTATGGGTAATTCTCTATTAAAGGTGAAGAGTCTGTTACTAACTCAAGTGTGCAATTAGGGACCGGGCCGTACAGGGCATTAAACATAGTAGCCTGATCCCAACACCCACACTATTAAGCACTACACTACAATTTGAAACCCTCTCTTAAAAGTGCAAAAATATGGAGGAGAAATCTCACTACAGATCAGTTCCTGGCAAATCCTGTGTGGGCCGCCTTCTTTTCCCCACATCCCTTCAGTGTGGTCCACATGTCATTCTGTGTCCAGCCCTTCCTTCGCGCCCTGAGAGACAAGGGAAGACTTCCCTGGCAGACCAGGTGGAGAAGGATCCCACTGATAGACCTGTGCTGCCTTCAACGTGGGCTCAGAAAAGGGAAGGAAGAAGCAAAGTTTCCTCCTTGCCTTTCAGCTGGAATTTAAAGAGCTGGAGTTTACAGGTCCTGAGAGCTCACGGACCTGTAAAATCACTTATGAGTTCCCCGAGGGCCTGCAACTTTTCCATCCACATGATTTTCCAAGACAAATTGTGTGTGTTGACTTGCTCAAGAGTTTATAAAACCTTTATGTCCCCAAACAATTAAAGTTCTTTTATTTCTTTGTTAGCAGGATTGTAGGTTTTATCATGTTACTTATTTTTTCAATTTTATGAAAAAAATAAAACAAAAATTTATAATGAAATAACGAGAATAATAATACTTACTCCACCATACACTGTACCACTACATTTAAAGCGATTACCCAGACATAAACCAAAAATTTTCTTATAAAACAGGAACAAACTTTTCTTATTTCCCTATTTAACTTACCCTAACTTTGCATTTGAAGATGTTTTCATTTCTTGTTATGTTCAAAAAGACAGCCCAGTGTGTACAGCAATAGAGTATAGTGTGTCTTTCAACAATCAGGAGAAAAGCTTGTGTATCTACCAAAAGCAAGAACTGAATTCTGAATTGAGGACTACAGGTACAGGATTGGATCAGAAAAGAGTATTTATTAAGGAATAACATCTATGTCTACATGTAGAAAGATATTAATAAAACATTGTATTTTCATCTCAGAAACTGGTTTTAATATTCTGTTACTTTAAACTGAAAGCACACTTTCTAGGATTAACTTTTCACTTTTCATTTGATCTGAAAAGGAAGCATGACAGATCTATTTAGTGTCGGGGAGCACAGAATTATACTGCAGCTTGAGGGAAAATTGGACTTCGCGCATCAGGCCCCTTCTGGACGGACCAGCCAATTGGCTACTTTGTACAGTCTTTCAACATTGCTTCATACCTGCTTTTCTGTCTTTTGCACACCTCACACTGAAACTCAGAATTGAACTGAGTCATAAAGACAGTTAAGGTCCTAAAGGACCATCACTTCAATTTTGTAGAAAAGAGACAAGTATTAATTTATTTTAATTGAAATTTTACAAGTGTGTGCTGACACACAAAAATCACCTTACATGGGTTACACCCTGGTCACAGTGATATTAAGAAAATATTACTCAGAACCCAACTTCTAGCAGAACATTCTGGAAGACTGGTTCTCTCTTCAAACCACACTTATCATCTTCCTCTGTACTCTATACACTGCTTTGCTTAGGGTTTCATTTTCTGTTTTCATGAAAGGAACAGAGTTGGATACCAGCGAAGTAGATTATAAAATGGAATAGGGAAGATACTCTAAGGACAACAATATTTCTGTTCCATTGTGAAAAACTACATTTTAGGAGGGTCAAATCAGAAAACAAAATGTAGAGATTAAGAGACCCACATCAAAGGAGGTATTAGAAACTAGGAGGGGAGGTTGCCATTTTCTCTTCCAGAATTTGTCCAATATTCCACATCTTTTCACTGACTTAAAATTCTGTTATCATCACTATTAAATCACACAGTTTATAGCAAGTTTCCTGAGAGAGAGAGATATGGCCCAATTTCTAGTCAACTTCATCTGTTCTTTAAAATCCTTTACTGTTCCTCACATAGTACAAATCTTATAAACTTTTTTTGATATTTCACAAAGCCTCCATCTTTATTCTCACAGATTTAATACAAACCCTGCTATAAATTTCATATAATTTTACATTCACATAAATTTTGACAACTGGCTAGACAATATTTATAAAAATATTTTATTGTAATGGAAGGGAGTTATTAACTCATCATAAAATTATTGTCAATTAAATCAAAGCCAAAGCCGGATGTGGTGGTGATGCCTGTAATCCCAGCATTCAGGAGGCTGAGGCAGGAGGATTGTTGCAAGTTTGAGACCATCCTGGGCTACAAAGTGAGCTCAAAGTCAGCCTGAACTGCATAGTGAGAACGTGTCTCAAAACTACAAAGAAAAAAAAAAGTAAAATAAAATAAATGAAATCAAGGCCAACCTGAGGATGTACAGATCCATCAAATATTTTTCTGCAGGAACTTTGTTTATAGAATCAGTTTCACGTAAAAACAATTAGACTATAGACTGTATGAATTTCTCAAAATTTGTACACTGGTACCAGGTGTGACAAGTTACTGATGGAGATTTAGAACCATGAACAGTAAGACCCTCAGGTGTTTATTCCTAGCCAGTGGAGCTCGTGAAAATGCTTCCTAGTGTCCAGGCATCTCTCCCCACTGGTCCAGGAACCATCTCTCATTCTTCTGTGCAGAATCTGCTCATGCTGAGATTACCCTGGTTTTCCTCAGTACCATCCTCTCCACTGCTCCTTATATGACAGCATTCACCACCATGCCCGTGTTTACTGGGATCCAGGGAGACTCTCAAGATTTTTCATGATGACCAGATGTCTCAGAAAATTTGACAAGAATTCCTTTCTTGGCCCTGTCAAATTAAATGTTTGTTTTTTATAGCATAAGTACAAAACTTCACATCTCCTGTCCATGGCTTCCCTTGAATTTCTTAGATTATAGTCACTATGTTCCTTGAATGTGCTGTCATCTGACATTCTTACATCCCTGCATGCCACACACTGCCAAAAGAGAGGAAAAGGGAAGACTGGACTGCAGACTGCGAAACATGGTCCTGTTCACGAGAGTCCTTGATGGAGACCACTATGAAGCATATTTAAGCAAGATTTAAATTAACCAATTGGTTTTTCATGTTTGCTTGTAAATCTGTCCAAGGCCTAGGCTCCTTATCTGCAAATGGTGGACTCACAGTAAGTGAACCTCTGTGAGTCACTAATCCCTTGGTAATGGTGGATCAAGCCAGAAAGCCTCAAAAGATAAAACAAGATTACAGCCAAGGACACCTGGATCAAATCTCAACTGGATAAAGACTATAGCCTCAGACATCTCATTCTTGAGAGGATTAACTTAATAACTTACTTGGAGAAGTCCTTGAGTGGTTCCACCCTTCTTGAGTACTCTCCCACTTCTTCTGACAACCAAATAAGGGTGACCCAGAGAAGGCCTTGGTCTTCACCCTGAGAGAATCTTGAATTCTGTGAGAGGCTTTGATCCTCCTGGAGCCCTAACATCATGCCATTTGCCTCTTTTTATTTAGCCTTCGCCATACACTCTTTCAGGAGATGCAGATCTGATCAGCCAATGATAACTAAGGGATATTATTAACCTGATAAGTACTAAATTTCACCAATGTGGCTTAATATAAAGAAAGGTTCACATAATATCACCATCAGATTACTACTGGATTTTATAAAATGATTATTGTATTTACTGATATAAGTCTCACTGGTGTTTAGAAGGTCACCTTCAGGAAGTCTTACATATTGATTTGAGTCTCACAGGGGCTTATACGAAATACAAGGAAAGAGATGAGTGATAAGCATTACAGAGATCTCACGAATTTTACTGTAAAGGACAGAAGACGAAAGAGGGTAGTAGCGGATGGAGGAAGTGGAGTTACAGACAGATTCTTTTAGAAGGAAGTGAGACAGAAGTTTGCTTCTTTGCTGATGTAAATGATTCAGTGGAAAAGGAAATATAGATGAATGCAGAAGCACAAAGAAGAGTTTTAGGCCAACTTCTTTGAATGAGCAATAATGAGAGACTCAAGCCCAGGTCACAGATCCCGGGTTTCACTGGTTTGGGTGTTGCACAGATCACTCGTTCACATTAACAGATAGAAGGGAAATATAATTCAACTGATTCTGGCAGACTGGCAGATAAAGTTGTTAGAGCTTGTGGGAATTCTCCTCTGACAGCTTAAGTTTTCTCAATCAAATAGGAAGCAAATTCACCTACTAGTTCCCATTAAGTTTGATGTTTGCAGTAGTTTTGTTAGGCAGATTCTTTCTTCCAATTTAAGTACCTTCTATTTTGACTCTTCTATGCCTATACATCATGAATAGTACTGAATTTTTCAATTCTAATAGATAGACAATCATACAATTAAAAAACTATTAATGATAGTAGCTGCTTCCCATTTTAAAATACCAAGGTTTGCTTCAAAAGCTAGAGTATTAAAAGAAATAAAATTTTGGCCTGCTTAGAATATGTTTAATGAATAAAACTAATGTGAATTTCTTTAGAGGATCTATGGAACACAGACACTGAGAAGCTTTTGGGACCTGAAATTATAGCATAATTGGTCAGGGCATCTTTTCTCTGTAAAATAGGAAATGTAGACTCTAGGTGTACTTTTAACTATATAAAATTACCATGCAGAGTATACATGTTTAATGTGAGTCATTTGATGGTGGTTTTCCACTTCATAACCGAATCAATACAACAAATAAAAAGATCTACATATTTTTATATAGAAACAAGTTATCTTACTATCAAAGTCATTTTCTTCTCATTATAAGTAAGGCTGAATAAAAGGAAGATGAATCATGGTATTTAATTCTTAAATACTATTATCAGGAAGCAAATACAATATTATGTTCCACAAGTGACAAATCAAAAATTCGATGGAAGCTATGGACAGAGATTTCTGATGTGAGGTTTCTACAGTCATTTATAAGTCTGTTTAGGATTTGATGTTTTTACAATTGCATTCTAATAGTCACTTTCATTTCTGTGCTCTTCCCGAATTTAAGAATTAAGTTCTCTAACTGGGACCCTGCCCAGCTTCCTACCTCTCCTTGTACCACGGTTCCCCTCCTGGTGAGCCACTGAGTCCTTAACTTCAGGCCCACTTCTCCACATCTTTTGCCTTTTGCCTGGAACAACCTTCCCACTGCTCTATTTGAGGATTATCCTATCGCAGCATTCAGATCTCAACTGATAATTTCACCTGAGTGAAGGCCCCCTGGCCCCATACCTGCGTCACGTATGTGTCGTTTTCTTCCAGTTTCCTGGTACACACAGTCTTATCTCTATTCCTTTATTTATTTTTATATTTATGTTGTTCAACGCCTGAAGTAAAATGTGAGCTCCAACATAAAAGGGGAAACAGGGTGTTTTTGTGTTTGTTTGTTGGTTGGATATTTCTGTTTTGGTTTTTTTTTTTTTTTTTTTTTTGTCTTTTTGAAACAGAGTCTTGCTATGCACTTCAGGATGGCCTTTGAGTGCACATTGTAGTCCAGGCTGATTTTGAACTCACAACAATCCTCCTGTTTCAGTTGGAAATACAGGTGGATGCCACCATGCCCAGCTAAAGTGTGGTGTTTTAAGCATCACTGTTAACCCAACTCCTAGAGAAGTATCTGAAGTTACACAAAAGCTCAGCAAATGATCACCATTTGTCTTAGTTAGGTTTCTCATTGCTGAGACAAAACCCCTGACACCCAAAGTTAAAGGAGTAAAGGTTTATTTAGCTCACAGTTTGTGGAGGTTTCAGTCCATATGCAGCTGGCTCCAAGGCAGGGTGGCACAAGGCAGAGGGCAACAGTTCACAGCATGGAAAACAACCACAGCAACAAGTGGCAGAGAGAGAGAGAGGAGGAGTGACAAGACTCTCTCTGTCCCTTATACTGTACTTGGGCAATCTGCCCCAAGGTGGGGGTAGCACTCGGACCTGTAATCCCAGCACTGGAGGATGATGCAATCACAAACTCCAGAAGCCCGCCCCATGACTGCGTGAGGCTTTGGAAGGACATCTAGACACACACTGTAACAGCATTGAATAAATAAACCTTAAAGGTATTAACTGCAACTGGTGATTATTAGAACTAGATACCGATTGCTCATACATATTTTCATTTAACAATAAAAATCATGACTTAAATGTGTTTTACTTAAAAATGTTAATCAACCTCATAGTTACTCTCAAATTATATGTCATGCATATATTGATTTTAATAGAAAAAAACCGGCAAACCATAAGCCCTGCTGTAACTTTAGGCATCTCATACCCCTTGTCAGGGAGTGTGGGAGGTGGATTAAAACACTGGCAGTGGTTTGTTTGGTTTTGCTTTAGTTTTTCCACAACATGCTCTTGGAGAAAATAAAATTTCCGTTATATTTGGAACTCAAAACTCAAAATAACACTTACTCTACTGTCGGGGTCTTGGCCTATACCCAATGTCCTAAATAAGTGGTCAGAGAACAGCTGAAATAAAAGAGACCAGTAGGAGGATTTGGGGGCTTCTGAAGATTAGAACTCTCACTCTCTCTCTGTCTCTCTGCCTCTGTCTGCCTCTCTGTCTCTCTGTCCCTGTCTCTATCTCTCTGTCTCTGTTTCTGTCTGTCTCTCTGTCTCTCACTCTCTGTCTCTCTGTCTCTGCCTCTGTCTCTCCCTCTCTCTCTTTCTCAGCAGTAAAGACAAAGAGCCCCGGGGCTGGGGATATAGCTCAGTGGAATAAGTGCCTGCCTAGCAAGAGCAGGGTCCTGAGTTCGATCCCCAGCACCGCCAAAAAAAATTTAAAAATTTTAAAAAATAGAAATAAAAAAATAAAAAAGACGAAAAGCTCCACCAGACAGGCTGCATTTATTTGAGTTTCAAACAAAGGAAGGGGGTACTAAGGAAAAGCAGGGACTGAGCAGGACCTTGAGAGTCAGCGGAAAGATTTTATTGAGCAGTAATTTGCCTATTAAGAGAACTGCCTTAGCTCCAAGGTGGGCAGCTTCGTTGCCCTGGAATGGTTGATATCAGCAGCCCGTGTCCTCAGCTGCCTCAGCTGTGATATTATCCTGACTTTAGAGGACCATGCGTATCCTCTTTTCCAGCACAGCCAAAGGACCCTGTGTTCAGCAGCTTAGCCCTGTGCAGTCCGGTCTCCAACACACTACTGCTGTAAAGAAAACAAAACTGTGTGACGTGGACATTTGACAGCTTGGCTTGACCACAGTTGTCCTTTGTCTGCTCCTTCGCAGGGGACCAGACACCGTCTGGGAGTGAGGCACATGTATGAAGGCTCTGCGAGGGGCACTGCGGCTGGGCGCCATCTTCAACACCTCACACACACAAGAGGAGGCAAAGAGGTGGCCCCCCTCCCTGTGGAATAGCACACTAATAAACAGCAACTGTCTCTGTTTTTTAAAAAAATGACACTTGGCAAAGCACAAACTGGAAGAAGCTTCTTTTCTAAAGTCCACAAGTCTCTTTTAAAATTTTATTTATCCAATAATGTTTATTAAGCACATACTCAGTGACAGGGATGTTCTAATCACAGGGGTTACAGCTCAAGAGAAATGTAGTCCCTGCACTAAAAGCATGATACATTAGGCAGAAACAGGGTTTAAATTTGAGAAATACTATAACTCAAGATCATGAGTATTAAGGATACAACCTGTATGTAGAGGCAGAGAACAACTGAGAGGAATGATTTTAAAAAGTTGTCAGGACTTATTTCTCTTTCTTTTTGAAATGAAATATGATAGAAATGGAAAACCGTGCCAGGAAGACTGTCTGCCTCTGGAAAAGATCATTTCAACAGAGAGAAGAGAAAAAGAAAGAGAACTCCTAAACTGGGAAAGGCTCAGATAACATATATTAAAGTTTTAAAAGAATATGCCTCAAGCCAGGTGAGAAGTGGGATGCACCACAAACTGTACTAACTCGTGGCCTGTGGGCATGACAGGACCTGATTAAAAATGTGAACACCTTGATCTGTTTTATAAGCTAAAAACATGCCGCTGACTCCTCTGTGTCCAGTGGGTTGGAGTTAATGGGGTGCATCAGACTCTACTGAATTAATAGAAAAGATTTTTCCCTTAAGCATGCAAGTTAATGACACCCAAGGTACCTGGTTTCTTCCACAGTTCTTTCATGGCATTTTTCACCTCTGCATTTCTCAAGGTGTAGATCAAGGGATTCAGCATTGGTACAATGGTGAAGGATATAGCCATGGCCTTGTCCATGGGGTAAGTGACCACAGGTCTCATGTATAAGAAAATGCATGGTGCAAAGAACAACATGACCACCGTGAGGTGGGAGATACAGGTGGAGAGTGCTTTGTACCTGCCTTGAGTGCTGGAAGACTTCAGGGAGCAGAGGATGACCACATAGGAAGTGACGAGGATGAAGAAGATGGTTGCACACATCACCCCACTGTTGAGAATGACTAAGAGGCCCAGGATGTGGGTGTCCATGCAGGCCAGTTTCAGCAATGGGAACAGGTCACACAGAAAGTGATCAATGATATTGGGGCCACAAAAAGGTATTTGATACATGAAGAGGAGCTGTATCATGGCATGCACGGATCCCCCCACCCAAGACCCTGCCACCATCAGGCAGCACAGCCCGGGACTCATGATAGTTGTGTAGCGCAGGGGCTTACAGATGGCCACGTAGCGGTCATAGGCCATCACAATGAGCAAGATGATCGCCACGCCGCCAAAGAAATGTTCTGCAAAGAGCTGGGTCATGCAGCCTTTGAGGGAAATGGTGGTGCTCTCAGACAGGAGGTCCGTGATCAACTTGGGGACAGAGACAGAAGAGTAAGTAACATCCACAAGAGACAAAGATGCAAGGAAAAAATACATGGGTGATCTCAGATGCCGACTGGCAGTTACAGTTGCCACAATGAGTAGGTTTCCCAGTATTGTGACCACATACACAACTAGAAACAGAGCAGAGAGTGTTTTCCTCAGTATTGGGTTCTTTGTAATTCCCAAAAGAATGAATTCAGTTACATTGTTGCCATTCGCCATTGAACTGGAGTTGTTGAACCCACATCCCACAGCACTGGAAGGACTGAAAAAGAAATATGATTTTAGTAGACATCACAGGATGTGCTGAGCATCGTACCTCAAGCCCTACTTACCTGATTTTGTCACCAGCTAGTGCTACAGAAACCAGAAGCTAACAACAGAAGCTTGACACCTTCTGGATCCTACTGCTGCCCATGACAATACCTTCTTTGAGCAGTACAATTTTTCCTTTCTGTTCTGGTGTCCACTGCCTGTGATAGTTAGTAACCTCTGCTTCATTTTGTAGTGTATACATGCTCCCAGAAGTGTGAGGGCTTTAATACCATTGGGTAAACTCTGGACTGTCAGTAGCTAGAGTCTATGTATAAATTGGAACTGGTGTAATACAATCTTGGTTTATATCATGTTTATTCCTTGTCTTAGTCTTCCATTCTGATTTTCCAGTGTTTCCATTCTAAATAAACTACTTCTATACAAGTCCTCCTGTCAGTTTGTGCTTTGGGGGACTTCAGTGTAAGATGGATACCTTTTCTTTTCATTAGACACACATTTGGGAAATGCTATAGATTTTACGTTATGCATTCTATGTCATTATTGAACACATAACATGTGCTACTTGAAGAGCTGAGAGACAGGCCATAACTCAAGGCCTTTCATTTATTAAGGGTTATGCTCTTTCCACATGCACGTCTATTTTCAAAAGTTAAATTAGTGATATTATCATTACTACATATTGCTGACATTCGTCACATATCTCCCATGTCTCATGCAGTGGGAGATCTTACGAATGATTTCCTTCATTTTTTTTTTAGATTATATGCTGAGTGGGCTGAGGATATAGCTCAGTAGAATAAGCACCTTCCTGGTAAGTGCAAGGTCCTGAGTTCAATCTCTAGTACCACAAAAAAAAAAAAATTTAGATTATGTGCTGAGGCTCGTAGAGTTGAAAATATGACACGTTCCAACAAATAGGAAGCCCTGAAGCCAAATTCAAATTCAGCTTCTCTTGGCTCCAAAATAAATATTAATAATTATCTACACTGTTCTTTTATTATAATTTCAGATTCTCAATATCAAGAAGATATTGTCCATCACAATAAAATTTTATTTTGTTTTGTTGTGTGTGGTACTGGGAATTGAAGTCAGGATTTTGTGCTTGCCAGGCAGGAGTTTATACCACTGAGCTATATCCCCAGCCCTAAAATTTTATTTTCATAAGAACATAGGAAGATAGACTTATACTTCCTTTTCTTTTTTATTCTACAATATTCCAGGACAGTCCTACAAGGAAAATCATATTCTACACTAGAAGTCACCACCGTTGGCTAAGCACGCGAGTTTTCTAATCTTCTTTTGAATGGGTAGATTAAAGAAAAATAAGCCTTAAATCACTTACTCTGTTCCAACAAACCCATACCTAAAAGCTGCCTGACATCATACCTGCATATGAACCTAAATCAGTATAAATCGTTTGGTGGATAATGTAAATATACCAGTATGAAAATACCATATAAATCTATTGTCATTCCTTTACCATAACTCACTTCCTTGTTCCCATTTTACCTTGTAAGGGTAAATGGAAAAAAAAAAAAAAAGGATTCTAAAGAATAGTGAAAATATTCATTTAAAAAGCACCTTTATTCTTCACTCACTGCGTACCATCAAGGTACTACCACTGTTATGTGCATTGGGACATCCATTTTTCAAAGCATGTGAGATAGAGACTGTCATGAATCCCAGCTTGACAATGAGGAAACTGAGCCTCAGAAACTTTAAGCACGAGATCTTAACAATCACACTGAGACTCTGAAGAAGTGATCAGTGCCTTCAACTAGCTCAATAAAATTGTTACCTCAGCCAAGTCCTAAGAAAAAAGAGCTACTCCAGGAAATAACAGATTTCTCTTTGCTAATCACATAACAAAAATTGTGCCACTTGGTTCATATATTTTAGAGACTATGGTTTTATCCACCTTGCTAAATAAAGCAGACACCTATTTTTTTGTAAATCTGCAACATAGACTAACCCCCATCTCCAGACCAAGAACTTCAAAAGTTCTTAAATAGCTCTAATAAGCTGGACAGAGCATTTTCTTGGAAACAGGGTAAATGGACTTCTTCACCTGTCCCTTTATCTCCTAGGATATGTTACCATATTATTCCTCAGGATTCAAAGTGACTGGTACACATCAGTGAAGGATAGGGCTTCAAAAAAATGATCCTCAGGGCTCAGTCCCTTTCAAACAGAACTGTTCAGTTCTTACCCACATGGTATCCTTACACTTCCAAGTAAAATGTTCTTTGAGCAGTCAAAAGACCTAAAATACTTTAAAGCAATATGTCCTATGCAATAATGACAATAATCATCTTTCTGCCATCATATACAAGAATCTATCACAATTTTCTTTTGACTCCTGGGACACATCTCATTGAACCTGACATTCAAAGCCACTTTCTAGAATAATCTGTCCCCTGTTTTTGCAAGTCCTCCTACCAGGGAAGTAAAGATCATCTCCTACCATCAGACACCTGCTGGAGCTTTTTTTGTACAACATAAAAGACCCTTGTTTAGGTTTAAGCAGACTCAATTCTTTGTCCTAATGAGGTCACTTACTAATTACTGTATAATCAAAACAATTCAATAGTAATCAAGGTCTATATGCATAAGGATGCTGCTAATAGCTTCACGGTTTTCTCTTTAACCTCCTATAAACACCACCTGAGATGGTTATATTGTTAGCCAAGATTCTGAATGCAACCAGTCCAGCTCAGAGAATTTATGGAACTTGAATAAAGACTTTACCTGTTTGTGTGATCAGGTTCTCAGCAGAGACAGCTAACCACTATGCCATTCAACTACTCCAAGAAGATTGTCTTGCCTTGGAGAATTTTTGTGAAGATAAAGGCATTGAGGGGCATGAGGCTGTCTGGAGAACAGTATTCAGATACTCATTGTGATTATTTTCCATTCCTGTAAGCTTTCTGGCCTTCTGTTGCCTCTGGCTATGCCCTTCGTTAAGAAGCCCACTACAGCACCGCCCTGTCTCCTTCCCTTGCTTCTTCCTCACTTCTTCCTTCATCAGTGCCATCTAGGAGGTTAATCACCTGCACATCTCTAGATTGCTTATTAGGAACAGCTTAGTGGTCTTCTTTGCTCACTTTTAATAATTTCTTGTTGGTTTTACCTACTCACAAGACTGCTTAAAGATGATGAATGTACAGTCTCTTGCTGGTCTACATACATTCTAGCCATTTAATTCAATTTAGTTCAATGGACACACTGAACTCACCCAAAGAAAACTGCACTGAATCCAGGCAACACCAGTGCGAATCTCCACCTCTAGAGCCTACGTGTCATGTCAGAATGGAGCTGTTGCTCTGACACTGGGCTCAGCTAGCTGATTTACGCTCTTCCTTCCACACCACTTCCATCCCTGGACATGCTTAAGCAAACTCAATGGTTGAGTAACACTTTGAGCTCTCATTTCAGTACATTATTAATTTTTGGACACTTTCCAAAAGAAGTTAATGTAAATCCAACTACAAATTGTTGAGAGCACAAGGCTTTTCCATCCCAAGACCACAGTTATGCATCAAATACAATACATAGATGAATTACTAGCACATTTAAAATATAGTCACTCATATGTTAGGTGATGTAATCATTTCAGCAACTTCAGTAGTGTCTCAAATTAATAAGACCCTGTTTAATACTCCAATAGCTCTTTCAGTCCACCACCACTACTCAGTTTAGTCTCCTCTGTGACCTCCAAAGTCCATTACATGATTATTCCTGTAAGAAAAGAGCAAAAAATTGTGCAAGTAAATTTTCTAGGATCATTTCAGAGTGACCAAAGGTCTAGTTTCATTCAAGATGCATGCACATGAAGTAACTTTACTCTGGAGAAGAATTAGAAATTATAGGAGAGCTAAAAAATAAGAAAAAAAAACCCTCACACAGAGAATAAAACATCCAACTATTCAAGGGAGAGTGATATGATAGTAGTAGACTTTGCAATGCTTATAAAGAAAAAATTTAAAGAAACAGCTGCTCGAAGTGTCCAAGGACTTACAAAGGAAGCAACCCTGTGGTTGGCAGGAGAACTTAAATTACTTCTGAATAGGAAAAGTTGCCCAAAATAGTAGCCAGGAAAACTGCCTTCAAAATCATTTACGACACTGTGCCTACCATGTGGCTGTATTTTGAACTTAATTTGTAAACAGTTTACCATCCACACCTTATAAGGAACATCATTAATAAGACGTCCATCCTTTGGGTAATGGATTTGTGCCAAACGAAAGCAAAGTACCGTCGGGAATGACACAGAATTTCAAAATGTGCATTTTCATCATCCTCCCAGCTGCAGCCCTTTGTGGCTGTCTCTGCTGAGGAAGGAGCTAAT
Organism: Dinomys branickii; assembly: GCA_004027595.1. Classification (NCBI taxonomy): domain Eukaryota; kingdom Metazoa; phylum Chordata; class Mammalia; order Rodentia; family Dinomyidae; genus Dinomys; species Dinomys branickii. Next base: position 77,519 of record PVLD010009306.1, read on the forward strand.
CACACAGCTGGTAAAATCCCATCCGCACCTGCTGAAATCCTTTCTTCAGGGACAGAGTTCTGGGCCCAAGCCAAGCTGGTAATCCACAACCAAAAAGACAAGATCATAGCATTAACCATGCAATTATTTGCTCTAGAACTAAACTGTATGCCTCTGTGACACGACAGTCCTGCCGTCATAGTCACACTCTTATAGTCACTAATGCAGGCACTCTTCATTGTTCACCATATAGATAAAGAAAAAGGAACATTACTTACCTTGGCCACCTACGAAGTACAAGAACGAAAGTTTCCGTCACCCAGTCTGATACTTGCTTCATC
>PVLD010009307.1:0-77778 GCA_004027595.1 Dinomys branickii
CTGACTAAATTTGCATGTCTGTATATGGGCCCATACATCTACAATTCGAAGATATCAATGGATAAAGCAACAACTACTGTTGAGACCATATCACCTTGTCTATAGATTAGTTGTGATTGTACTATTTTCTATGATAATGGGTGTCTGTTTGTCAATATGTTTTTGTACTTTTATGTTTCTAAAATAAAAAAATAAAAATAAAAAAAAATCACAAGCTTTTAGAACTTGGATGTGTCATAGAAATAATCTAGCTCAAATGCCAACATTTTGTAGATGATTAAATTAAGGTCCCGGGGTTGAGTGGCTTAGTCCAACTGCCCCATCGCTGGTGGTGACAGAAAACATCTAACACGCTGGTCCACTGATGCCCATTGAAGGCCAGACATCACACGAGATGAGGAGCCGAGTGTCACACTTAGGAAAGGGGGAAGTGTGCTGGAGAGCAGTGCGACAGGAGCAGGACAGTGGAGCCACGTGTATGGGGACATCCATGCGTGTAAGGGCAGAGGGTGTGGGAAGAGAGTGAGAACAGGGACCGACCTGGAGGGCTTGAATGTAAACCTGAAACTGACCAGCTGGGCTAATCTCAGAATTCTTCCTTCTGGGACGGTCTTAAAGTTTCCCTCTGCCACAGTGGCAGCGGTATAAACTTTCCTAGAAGCAGGTTAGCCTTTTCATGCTGATGAAGACTCAGGTTCACTGGGGGAAGGAGAAGACTGAAGAAGGGAGATCAGAATGAACACTAGCATTGCTGGCCAGCCTGTAGAGGACAGGGATGGATGATTGTCACCATGGGTCCCGGTCATATCTCAGAAACCCTGATTCAGTAGATTTAGGATAGGCCCTAAGGAGCTGCATGGTTTTTAAGTTCCCCTGGGGTTCTGATGATCGTCCAGTTTGGAGGGGCTTTTAATTTATCTTTTTATCAGCTTATCAAATAGAGAATATCACTTTGTAAAACTGATATTTGCCAAATCTATACCCTTATGACCCAGTATTCCATACTTGGACTTATACACCCAAAGAAATAAACTCTTACGTTCCCCAAAAGGCATAATAAGAACACTCAGAATGGTTAATATCAGCACCAAACTGGAAACAAGCCAGTGTCCATCAGTACTAGAATGGATAAATACACTGTGGTGTATTCGTATGACACTGTACACTCTTTACGTGCACCAGTGTGGATGAACAGTACAGACAAATAAGCATAAGAAGACAAACGTCATGGAGTAATCACTATATGGCTCCAGTTACGTATGACTAAAGAACTGGCATAAATATTTGCTGATGACGGACATCAGAATTGCCTCTCGGTGGGAGTATTCTAGGAAGGAACATAAGAGAAATTCTGGGGTATTGGACTGTTGTATTTCTCAACTGGGTAGTGGTTATGCAGTTATATAGACACATGTGACAATATATTGAGCTGGTTTAACTTGCTCAGTGTGCTGGGTATATAGATGACACCTTGTTGAGAAGAAAGTATATAAAATAGCTACTTGCACAGGCAATCCCATGAGGTTGCTATAAGAATCTCATAGCTTTAAAAAATGAGATAAGTAGAAAAACATAGCCTTATGTTCTTAACCAGCTCAATACCTACTCTTGTTGAAATTGGCTGGATGACTGCCTGTAATGCAGGTCACCATCAGCTTCATAATGCCATAGCAAAACACAAGAAGTTACTTATACAGAGCTTATAGTGATTTCTCAACTTGGGAAGGACATACAGTAACTACAAACTTACTGAGGACACACTGCAGCTGCCAGTGTGTTCAAGCCAGCTTTGGAAAGAGCTTTGCCTTTCTGCTGATGGTGAGTGGGGTCTGCTTTGAAACTCCGGGGATGAGGTCCCTGCAGCTGCATCTTTACATTCCATGCCCTCACTTTCCTCTCTGTTTCCCTCCCCAAGAAGACAGTAAACACCATCTGCACCACTGCGTTCATCAGCCGGAAGCCGAAATCTCGCCTTCCCAGCAAGAAAATTACCCTCATCCTGAAGTGCCCTCTGTCATTGGGAACTAGCCACAGAGCTTCTGCCAGTTCCAAAGTTGGCCAGCCCTGAATTGACACCAAAACTGCATGAGGTTATTAGTGCCTGGTAGGCAAATGTGCAGGCCAACAGCAGGCCAAGGCCAGGCGAGGGAATGCAGAAACCCTGTCCCACGCTGCAGTCCCCTCACCTCTGGGCTATTACTTTTCAGTCTTTGAAAGTGTTATGTGTGCTGAGCAGTGTACCTCAGGCAGCTGAGCATAAACACATGTCTATGAATACTGATACTGCTTTTTGTCCGTTACTCTACAAGGTCAGCTCACCTGAGAACTATTTGTTCCTCCACAAAATGAAAATCCAGCACCACATGTATTAAAATGTGGGACATTTTCTCTGAGTATAAACTCTGAGGAGCTGCTTTTATGCTTTATCCAGTAGACTCTCAAATCTTGTGTATTTCTAGCATATAACATACAGCCGATTTTGAGACTAACAATTTATAGTCTCTGGTTCACTGAACTGTTTTTTGTTGTTGTTGTTAATTTGACCATTTTGTTTATACTGTGTCTGAAAGTCTAATCATTATTGTGCCCAATTTCAGAACCCAGAAATACATAAAGTATGTTCAGCCATTTATGTGAAGAACCTGCAGATTATTTCCTGCCTTGTTAATTCAAGCCAAGTGTTTTACTACAGGATAGGTGAATGTTGGATGAATGTTGAGGAGCACAAAAAAATGTTAAGAATGAATACATGCAAATTCATATGCACTGTGTTCACATAAGTAATGCAGTTCACAAATATACATATGTATTTTTCCCAGAATAAACCCCTATAATGGACTCCATCCCCCTTGACTCCCCACCAGCCCCTCAGAGGTATTGCATATAGAAGGATGTCAATAAGGATATGAACATTAAAAGTGAAGCTGGAATGGAGTTTTCTCCACAGGGGGGAAAATACACCATTGAAGCAAGACTTAGAAGAAACAGCACACAACTCTTCAGTCACAGACAGCCATATACAAAATCAGCTGTAAGAAAAGTTGAACTGTCTGAGGAAAATAAATTTCAAAGAAATGAGCCTTATTTTCTCCCCTGAGTTACTTCTGAAAGAATATTTTTGAGATGCACAGTGAGACTTCTCTGCTCTCTGAAGGGTTTGAATTGCTCCTAAAAAAACATTTGCCTGAGGTGAAAGCTGTAGGTACAATGGTCAATTAATTTTGTCGGGAGGGAGAAGCTAGGAAAACGCACCTCTGTCTTACACTCAGAGACCTTTCTCCTCCTCATTTGTCTCCTGTCTCCTCCAGTTACTATTTCTTTCCAGAACCAATACGTCAAACTCAGTAAATGACTCCCAGAACAGAAACATGCCTGGAAAGGGATCTGAGTTGACATAAACTTGCCTTTGCATCCACAGCCCCGTGGGTCCCAAAGCAGCAACATGGCATTTCATTTCCTGAGGACTTGGCCACCCCAAGAGCGCAGGTAACTTCGGGCCAGTGCTTACCTGTCTGCGGACAGCGCTGTGAGTGTGAAGACAGACACCCCCACCGAGGTAAGCTGAATAAAGGGGATCAGCTTGCAGCCCATCCTGCCAAATAACCATCTGTCGGCCAGGTACCTGCTGGCATCCACAGGAGCACACGTTACCAGGAGGAGCAGGTCTCCCAAAGCCAGACTAGAGATGAACAGGTTCGGCACACTTCGCATGGACTTGACTGTGCAGAAGATCTTGATCAGAGTGATGTTGCCAATGAGGCCTATCAGGATGATCACCCCATAAATCGCAGGGATGACATAGAGGATCCCCGGGTGGAACCAGTCGTCACTCAGGGGGAGATCTGCGCTGTGACTGGAGGTGTTGCAGTACATGAAATGCTCCCCTTCCAATTTCAGAAGGAAACAATTACTTGGATCCATCTTTAGCCTTCTCCTCACCTCAGCGTGCCCTGAAGATGCTGTTTCTTAACTTTTGATTCTGCAGGTAGGTGAAGATGCAGGTGATGGCTGTGCTGGGCTCTTTACCTTGTTTAATAAAAACACGCTGAATGCATATCTACTATGATATTCAAAAACTCTTCATCACTGTTTTAATGCTAATGCTGTTCTAGCTTTCACACAGCCAGTTCAGTCTGTGTGTGAATCCAGTCAGTTAACAACAAAAACTCAGCCCAAAGAAAGGCTTCTGAAGAAACCCACTCTGGCACCTCTTTCTACCTCTGTCCTGGCCTCAGTCCCCTTGGCTGCAGTTCACTCAGAACTTTTGGCTATTTTCACACAGCATTCTCCGTCTCCTGATATTTAGAACCTGAAGGTTTAAAGTGGGTAGAAAAAACTGCACTGAGCAAACCTCAAATCCTATAGGCAGGATGTTGTGCACGTCACTGGCTCCACCAGCAAACTGCCGCTCTGCTGAACCGAGGATAGACAGCGAATGCCAGCCCCCTGCTGGACACTTCAATCACTGCCCAGCCGCCTGCCTTCTCCAAAGGAGAAGCAACGGGCAGACTGCACTCCCTACGTCGTGGCTTTGCAAATCCTTTGGGCTTCTCATTTAAATACGCAGCATCTCAGAGAAGTATTTAATAAGCGTTGCTAGCACTGCAGAAGCACTGGACATGTTTCTGACACTATCTCCATGGACTCAGATGGCATTCACGTCCCATTTTCTCATCTTTTCTAATACATAGGAAAGGCATGTGGGGATTGCTATAACAGGTCTGTGTGAATTCAGAGCACACAGATGCACGGGGTGTCCGTGTGTGGCTGTCCCACTCCGGCTTCTCAGAGCAGGGCTGGTACTGGGCACGCAGGCACGAGACTGCCCCTCAAACCTTCAGCGACGCACATCTGGGAAAACCGACGAGGCTATGCCCAGGGTGTCTGCCCTGGGGCTTCGCCAGGTCCTTCCTGCCCCATTTCTGGGAAGCCAGCTAGTGTATATTCTTAATTCACGAAGATCAATACTGTTTCTTAGAAAAAATGGGCCTTTTCTCATTGGATTGAAAAATAGGCCTGGGGATGTGACTCAGTGGTAGAGCTCTTGCCTTGCATGCACAAAGCCCTGAGTTCGGTCTGCAGCACCACATACATAAAAAAAAAAAAATAACAATAATAAATAAATACATTTTTAAAAAAGAAAAATAATATAAATTGTCATTTTGATGTAAGTATTTGTAATTTTTTATGGAATGCTTGCCACATTTCACAGTCAATTTCCCCTTAGCCTTGCGTGTGAAATAAAGGACTGCAAAAGACTTACAAGTCCTCCTAAGGATATGGGGGGCTGGAAGAAAGAAGTAACTTAGAGTCAAAGAAGTACTAGGAAATACCATAGGTCCTTTAACCAACAGCTTATAAATACATTATAAGGAAACGTTTTCAGTACTTCTGTACAGCAGGCTCTTCAGGCATGTTGCAGGAAGCCAGTTACCACCAACAGTGATATCAAAGGCCTCCTTTTGCAGGATTCGCAAGTAATAAAGAGAGTTGTACTGGTTCCCATGGCAGAGCCCTCCCAAAAGGCCCTAAGTGTGTTGCCATGCACATTTCTAGGGTGGATGCAACACCAACATGGCCGCCATGCTCCTCTGGTAAACATGAATGTCTCCATCTTCTTCCACCACAGGAAGAAGCAGGATGCTACTTGCCTGGAGGCAGAAGTGCTTCTCAAAGAATTTCAGCACCACCAGAAATGAGTCACTGACCATCAGCCTCATGGTGTCCATCTGGGCTCCTGTTCGTCCTGGCTCCCTCTTCTATTACCAGGGTAAGTTACTAAGGCTCTTAAGATTCAGGCCCCTCATCTGTACAGTGAGGATAATGTGTCATACTAAGGCGAATGATCCTTGTGAAAAGTAAATAGTATTTGGCCCGCAATGAGTACTCCCAATAGCTACTTGTTACTCTTACTATGATTATTATTTGGGGATTGAAGAGGAAAGCCTTACTTTGGAAATGGTCAGAAGAGTGACTGATCCTGGATTCACAGGCAAGGGGTCCCACCCATATGAATAAGTCAGCAACTCCTCCATTCATGTGAGAGAGATTTATGGAAAATTGAAAGTTGCCTTTCTGGTTTTCCCAGATGTGTGTCACTGAATGTTTGAGGGGCAGTCTCGTGCCTGCGTGCCCAGTACCAGCCCTGCTCTGAGAAGCCGGAGTGGGACAGCCACACACGGACACCCTGTGCATCTGTGTGCTCTGAATTCACACAGACCTGTTATAGCAATCCCCACATGCCTTTCCTATGTATTAGAAAAGATGAGAAAATGGGACATGAATGCCATCTGAATAAGAGGCTGAGAAAAATCATATGAACATATGTATACCTGCAGCTCTTTAGAGCCCCTGTTCTTTCTAGAAGGAAGAAACTATCCTTGCTTCAGAAAGGTGGTACCTGATCTTAAAGGGTGAGTGTTTGGCAGGGCCTTTTGAGTGGAGAAAATAGTATATGCCTAAATAGAGGCATAAGGGAAAGGCAGGGCACTGAGCCAATGGATGGCTACAAGTCCAGAAAAGTGGATCAGATGGGAAGAAAGGGGTGCGGGAAGAGCAGTGTGAAGGGCAGGTTGGGTGCGGTTGTGATTTGGATTTTTTTGGAGGGGTGGCACTGGAGATTGAACCTAGGACCATCTCACTGAGCTATATTCCCAGGCCTTTTAAAATTTTTCAAAAAAGTATTATTTTGAGACACGATCTTGCTTACTCTCTCAGTTCTCTGGGCTAGACTTGAAATTGCTCTCCTCCTGCCTCAGCTTCCCAAAGCGCTGAAATTACAGGCATGCACCACCACACTCGACTGATCCAGTATTCTTGCTAAGTTTGGTTTCGAGTTTTGGTTCACAAAGAGGACACTGAGAATGATTTCTCTTTATTTCTTTCCATATTCCTGTGTGCTGAGTTAGCCTCCCCTCTTAAATCCAATTGGGCAGTTAGTATTTCTTCCCACATAAACTAAATAGATGCTGATAGATGTTGATGCGCACAGCTGGTGTTAGTGTTGTGTTGCACAGCATTATCAATGTTCTAATGGTATTTTAGGAGTGAAGGTGTGCTCAGCTTGGACACTTACTATTTTCTAGGATCAAGGATGTTTTAAAAAGCTAGTTAGATAATTTTGATGTCATTTCAAGTAATTAGCTCTAATGACTGCTCCGTCCCTACCATTATGGGTCATCCTCCAACAAGGCACCAAACACATTCAGCCCTTTGCTTAGCTTTGTGTTTAGTGATGAGGGTGAGATGCCTGTGACATATGAGAACAATGTGGAACAAGTACAATACAGGGTCTCTGTCCTCAGAGACTCCAGTTTCTGAATAGAACTGGGGCATGACTCAGCATTTTTCTTATATGTTGGCCCAGGGCTGTTACCCCTACTTTTAGTTTAATCAGTAGAGCCACATCTTTCATTCTTCCAGAAAAATTGATGTTCTGTGGGATTTTAATATGGGGGGAGTAGAGACTTGGGAAAATTTAGGAGGGTGGGTAGATTCAGTGGGACCAAAGAGAGTGGAGGCAGATTTCTGCCTGGCAATGTGTCTTCTAGTAGCTAGCATCCTTGCTGAACAACAGCGCATATACACAGATAAACTCATTATAGCACAGGTAGAATTTCTAATTATAACCAAAATAAAGAGAAGCTGGTGCTCTGGGTTTGTCTGACAGATTATCTGCCAGAAACAAAGGTTTGCAGAGGGGTGAAAAAATAAGAAACAAAAGATGTTGTGTCTACTGGGCAAGACTTTGCATTTAAGGCTTCAGGTTGGACTTTAGCCCAAGAGACAGAGTTCTTTTAAAAAAAAATCAAGATTGTCTGAGGTACCTTACAAAAATACAAATTCTGAGGCCCTATCCCAGACCTACTGAATTGATATGCCCAGGTGTTACCATGGGGTGTGGGACATAGCTCACGGCAGTAAAGAAAAAGCAGCAGCATTTATTAAGGTGATAGTACGCAGAGTGAGCAAGTTCGTCCCTGTGAAAGGAAAATGGCATGAGTACTGGGAGCATAAGATGCAGAGGTTTAAAATGTCACACTGGCTCTGGGGTGCATCCCTTGGGTCTTCCAGAGCATGACTGACAGCATGACCAACAGGGTGCTGGTCATGCCGGTTGTGCCTCCTGTACAAGTCCTTGATGTACAAGATGTGGTCCACATGCATGAACCTTCAATGAGCTCCAGATGAAGAAAGGTTCCTGGAGGTCATACTAGCAGGTCTGCTGTGCATGCTACCTGGTTTGAAATTTTGGAATTTTCCAGGGCAGGCTCAGAGGTCTTTACTGTTCTTATCTCTGCCCCTGTGTAGTAAGCCCTAGAACAAGGATCGTTGTGTTGGCCCTGGGACATTGTTGAGGTTCAGGTGAGTGGAGGGGATTAGCCTATAGCTACATTTATACTATCTATATTGGAGGAATAGATCCCAATAACTAGTATTTTTCTTGTTTCTTTGGTATTGAGGATTAACCTTAAGACCTTCACACTGAACTACATCCTCAATTCTTTTTTCTTTTTTTCATCTTTCCTTTGACACAGGATCTTACTAAGTTGCCCAGGCTGGATTTGAACTTGTGAGCCTCCTGCCTCAGCTTCCCAGAGTGCTGGAATTACAAGTGTGTATCTCCAGGCCTGGCTAAGAATTCATAGTTTTCTTGAGTTCCCAGGGGATTCCAGCACAGTGCTATGCTGGAGACCAGTGATGTGGGCAGTGGGATCCAGAGACCATGACAGTATGACAGCCCTTGTTCTGCCCTTTCTGCTGGGGAAGAGAGTAAACAAGGAAGCACATCTAGGACACTGTTCCTTTGTGCTCTTGCTACTCAAAATGTGCTCGCTCGTTGAGCCTGCCATGTGGACATGATCCGTAAGCTTGTTAGAAACGCAGACTCTCAAGCGCTACCCCAGACTTCCTGATAACCTGCATTTTAAAAATAATCTGCATTTTAACAAGATCCCCAGGGGATTCATGTGCACATTAAAGTTCAGAATGTGCTGATCTAGGCATTAGGGAGATCTGGCAGCAATGGTTAAGAAACCAGAACAGGAACTGGGAACAGATGGGAGACTGGAATCTTAAATTCAGAGCGGAACCAGCAAATATACCACCTCAAAGCTAAACCAAGAACCACTGCATTGGGGCTTTTGGACATCCCTGATAATGGCTGAGAATTGTCCTGCACGACATGGTATATAAGCTGGTTTTGCCACAATGCAGGGGCAGGAATTCCATCAGAAATATAGAGGACACAGGCAACAGAGAAGCCCAAGATGGTGCTATATTTTTTAAGGTTTATTTCTCAGAGAATAAACAGCAAGGGCAAGAGTGACGTCAAGCTGGAGGGAAATGCTGAATCTGGTTTTGGGCATCTTGAGCTCATTGTATGAACAAGGGGATGTAAGTTCACTCAGCGGAAATGAGAGATGAAGTCTGAGAACAGAAAGGTAAATAATTAAGAGGACTGACTGAGAACAAGAATGCTGAAAGCCAACAGTTTAAATGCAGAGTGAAATATTGACAGAGAAGACAGTGAAGTTAGGTTTTGAGAAGGTCATGTGGTGAAGGTCAGTGGGTACTGAGCACGATTTCAATACTCGATTTGTGACAGCACCATGGAGAAGGTGCTTAAAAGATTGCAGCAACCCTTGCTTGAGAAGAATCAGAGATGTCAAATTTTAGTGCAGCAGCAGGAACAAACAAGGCAGATGACTCTATCCAGATCCTGTGAAGCTGGGGTCATTTCAGGTTCCCTTTTCTGTTCTCAACACTGTGAATTTTCATGGGGCTTGGAATGTAGGCAAAAGATGAAAGGAGTCGGGTCTCATTTTGAGTCCCAGGAAGCTGCAGAGGCAAATGTAGATGCCCAGGGGAAGTCTAGGGAGGAGAATTACCTTCTGCATCAGCCCCCAAGGCTTGGAGCACATCAGTGTGCTGGCTTTAAAGTATACCCACCAGTCTTGGTGTGCTTCTCTTTAAGAGGTGGAGATCAATCTCCCTCCTGCAGCATGGGAGCTGTACTTGGTGATTCACTTCTAACAAGTAACAGGAAGCAGCAGGGACAGTGTGTAACTTCCAAGAAGACTGCATGCCAAAGGGCACTGGAGCTTTCCTCTTTCGAACCCATGTGCTCTGGAGGAAGTCACCTGCCATGTCTGGAGGATGCTCAAGTGACTTCATTATTATGGCCATATGGTAAGGAACTGGGTTCTCTTGGTCACAGCTATGTGTGTCATTTTGGAAGTGAATCCTGTGATTGCAGCCTCAGTTGACACTCTCTCTGACTGTAGCTTCCTGAAAGCCCTTGTTACGGTTTGTATCTAGCTGCCCCCCTGGAGCCTCACAAGCTCATAGGCTGGGCTTTTGTAAGGTGATTGGATTATGGGGGATTTTGGCTGGCTTGCTGTTAGGAGGTGGGTCCTAGATGGAGGCAAATCGCTGGAGGTGTGACCTGGAAGGTTGTGTCTCCCTCTCAGCTTCTCCCTACACTCTCTGCTTCCTGGCTGCCATAAGGAAAGTAGCTTTCCTCCGTCCAGGCCCTTCCACCATGCTGCCTTGAAGCCAGCCCACCATGGACTGAAACTGTGAGCCAAAAGAAACCTCTCATCCTGTAAGTTTAAGGTATCAGCTGTTGTATCTCAGCTAAGACAAACCTGAGCCAGAGCCACCAGCCAAGCCACTCCCCAGTTCCTGACAGGAGGTGAGATGAGTTCCCATATATCTTACATTCACCTTCTTCCAATTGTGATTTGTGATGACAGAAGCAGGGCCACAAGCCAAGGAATGCTGGGGCCACCAGAAGCTGGAAGAAGTAAGAAACAATTTTCCCATCACTGGGAATTAAGAGATTTTGTTATTGTTAGACCACTGCTTTATGTTATACAGCAATAGATCACACCTGGGATTGGTAGAATGGGTGGAGAAGAGGAAGAAAGACAACTGCCAAAAGCAAAAAACACACAAAAAACAGAAAAGGCAAGTTCTATAAATCTGAGCTGAACTTTGAGTGTTTGGGCAGGGTGTGAAGAGAAGGAAAGTATGGTTAAATCCAAAAAAGTTATGCAGACTAAAATCCATTTGTCATCCAGTATCACCAAAGTTTCTCATCTGGACAAAATATACGGATTTTAAAAATATTATAAATGAGCCAAACTTTCTTGCTCAGCCACCTTATATCTGGAAATTAGACAATTTATATTCCATTTCCACATCTGCTCAGTGAGCTTAGGCAAATCCAATTGATTTAATGAACGTTATTTGTTACTGAAGGGTTCTGTGCCGTGACTTCTCCATCCATGAAATACAGGGACACTTTCCCTTCACTGTGCCCCAAGATAACTTGAAACATAGGTACCACCCTGTAACACTGAAGGCAAACAAGAGGATGCTGTCCATCTGGGCTCAGCCATCTTATTTCAGCTCCTTCTTCCTTTCTCCTGGAGAGTCCCATCACTGCAGCCCGAGACCCCTGAGCCACAGCCCTGTGTTATTTCTCCCTGCAATAGTAGATATCTAACAAGACAGCATGTTGGGTTGCTGGGTTGTATCCTTTTTTAAACATCTGATTTTGAAATAATTTCAGCTTTACAAAAATGTTGCAAAACCAGTGCAAAGAGTTCCCATATTCCTTACACCACCTTCCTTGATTGTGAACATCTCATAAAACTAAGAAATTAGCACAGTACTACTTTCTAAACCACGGACTTGACTCAGACTTCCATCTTTCTACTACTGTCATTTTCTGTTCCAAGATCCAGTCCAAGATCCTATGTGATATTTAGTCACCGTGATTCCTTAGTCTTTTTTTTTTTTTGTGGTACTGAGGATTGAACTCAGGACCTTGTGCTTGCTAAGCAGGCACTTATGCCACTGAGCTATATCCCCAGTCTGATTCCTTAGTCTCAACTTGTCTGTGAAAATTTCTCAGACTTTCCTGTTTTTCATGAACTTGATTCTTTCAAACAGTCCTGAGTGGGTATTTCATAGAATGTCCCTTAATTTCGGTTTTCCTGATATCATTTCATGATTAGACTGGGATTAGGGTTTTGGGGAGAAAAAAAGCATAGTTATCTTTCTTATCACCTCCTATCCAGAGATATATATTAGTTGCTGTGATAAATTAGCACAATGTTTAAATGTTTAAAACAACAGGAATTTATTTGCTTGCAATTGAGATCTAAGAAGTCTGAAATGTGATTTACAGGGCTAAGTTCGAGTTATTGGCAAGACAGGGTCCTTCTGAAAGCTCCAGGGAAAATTGTTTCTTGCTTCTTCCATCTTCCAGTGGTCCTGGCATTTCTTGGCTTGTGGCCCCGCTTCTGTCATCACATAGTCCTCTCTTCTGTAAGCAGATCTTTCTCTGCCTGCCACTTCTAAGAATCCTGGTGGTACATTGTGCCCACTTAGATAATCCAAGAAAATCTTCCTATCTCAAAATCCTAAAGTTAATTGTTTCTGCAAAATCCTTTATGCCGTGTGAGGAAACATTCACAAGATGTAAGGATTAGGACCTGGATACCTTTGGAAGCTATTCAGGTTACCATGTAATACAGGATTCCAGGGACTTAACAGTGATGATGTTAACCTTCATCACCTGATTAAAGTGGTATCTGCTAGGATTCTCCATTGTAAAACTGCATTTTGGGTAACAGATTCCTTTTAATTACCAGAAATGTGATTTTACTCACTTCTGGACAAGCAATGATATTGACATTATGGAATTATTCAACATTGCTTACTTGAAGTGCTCCTCCCTGCCAGACCCAGTTCTAGATCCTGGAAATACAAAAATTAGCAAGCAATAGTCTCTGCTTTTAAAGAGCTAATTGCCTAGCTAGGAAAAGATTTTTATATTTTGAAAGGAAGCTGTTGTATAAGCATGAAGAAGTATTCCTTTAAACAGTCTAGAAGTTGCTTTAGCAAGTGACCTTTGGTTATCTAGTGGGTTTCAGGGCATATAAAATTAGAAACTAACGTTCTTATCATTTCTGAAGTCTGATTGGACTTCCTGTGACTATTTTCCAATTTTTTATGCTCTCTTGGATTCTCTTTTCAAAGGTAGAGTCCCTTTTCACATGCAAACCAATAAAAATGCCAGTGGGGTTCTCATGAGAAAGTCCAGCTTTTATTTTGTTTTCAGCCAGCTTTATGGGACAAAATAGCCAGTATGCACCTCCTGAGTCCCGGTGCTCATGAACTAAAGTGAATCTATACCTCACATGTTGCCTTTTTTCTGTGGCCAGTAAAACATCACCATGTTCTTCTCTGACAAAAATGCTAGCAAACAGAGTTATCCCTAGGTTCCTCTGCCCGTGCTACTAAGACGCTTCAATTTCAGAGTGGTTCCCTGGAAACTCGCACTTAATATAAAACTCTGTTACGTTTACTGCTTGGAGGAGGCTCACCTTAAATTACCTCTCAGTCATGCCTGAAATATATATCCCATACCTGGTTCTTCAAGTCAAATACTCTTGAAAGGGAGTGGCTGAGAAACGCACAGGGGCTTTACCATTCACATACTGCAGAACTCAAGCTTCCCTTGGCCCCGTCACAATAAGTCAGGGGCAGAATCCTATTCAGATTGCTTATTAGCTACCTGCTTTTGATGTACTCATTTTAAAACTCTGTGCCTCCATTATTTCCTATATAAAAGGGATCTGAATGACGTAAAGTTTTTCCCTTAATGTCTTGCTGTGAGATTTGAATGAGATCACAAATATGAAGACATCTGAAAAGATATAAAGTTTGAAAAAACTTTAAGTGGCTGTGTAGTAAGTGATTACAAATTTTTAGTTGTGATCTGGTATTTCAGTTGTTTATAAATGTCTTTATCTTTTAAAGCAAGGGTCAGTGCTTTTCCTTAAACGGCCAGATGGTCAATATTTGGGGCTTTGTGGAGGTCAGGTTCCCTGTGTGGGAAGCAGACAATAGACAGTAGCAAAATGAGCAAGTGGGGCTGGGCCCCAGTAACCTTTATTTACAAAACAGAAGGTTGGTGAACAGGGCAGAGTTCATTGATTCTGTTTGAAAGAAACTTACTGAAATATTTAGGGATGAAATGACATGGTAGCCAGGATTTGCATCAAAACCATGGAAAATAGAGACGTAGGAAAGGGCAGAACGAATCGGTACTGAGTTGATAGGTGTTGCAGACTGGTGAGGGCTATTCGAGAGTTCATGTTATGCATTCATCTACCTTTGCATATGTTTCAAATTCCCAGTATAAAAAGGTTTTACAATGTCCAAAGCACTGTTTACCCCTAACCGGGTAATAATGCCCACCGGGATCCACTCACACATCTGCGAGGCCCTGGCTGAGGGCTGCACGGTGGAGCATCTCCAAGAGGACGGTGGCAGCATTCCAGCCATTGAAGTATGCATTGCCCCTGCTCCGCGTCATCTTTCCAGAGGGACAAGGTGGAAGTGCAGGGAGTACACGTGCCTGGGAATGGAGCTGGGTTCAGAGCGGCCGGTGCAGCGCCTGCCTAGGAAAATGTCTCCGGACCCAGTAAGGACTTGGACCGATTGGGTCTTTTTAATCTTTTCCCCTCAACCTTTCTGATTCCTTCCCACAGACATGAATGTATTAAAACTCCACTTGTGTCCTACAGAAGCGAAGATAGCCAGATAGATAGGGAATAGTATGGGAACTGAGGAAAGAGGTGGGGACACAGGATACAATGACAAAAATAGCTGGCATTGGTTCCAGGCTTCTTACTTGTGTTCTCCCAAGGAGGCCTTACCAACCCCCTGGGACACACGACTGGTTCCACCCATTTACAGGTTAGCAAATGAGGCACAGGGAGGAAAACAGCTTGCCTGCAGTTATGTGGTTAATAACTGGGTTCTGGTGATCAGGTGCTTAACCACCAGACCACTCTGCCTCTTAGGGGACAGGAGGTAGAAATAAGAGAGATGACCACTCTTCAGAAGTCTACTGGGTAGTGAAAATGAACTGGGAAAAAAGGCAAAGTTGTGTGGAAACACGAGGAAGTAGAAACTAAGGATAAAGAATTAGGGAGTTGAAAGATTAGTGGAAAAAACAAGATGGAGAGCCGTGTAGCTGTGCTTTCTATTTCTTCTTCAGCAATGGTGCCTTGTGTTTTGGCTTTCAAGTGTGTGTGTGTGTGTGTGTGTGTGTGTGGTGTGTGTCTAGGGATATAAACAGGATGCTCAGTTTCTGTCTCTTGTCTGCAGTCACACTTCGTTAATATCAAAGTAATTTGAGATATAGAATAGAGAGAAGCAGAGTGACAGGACCTCAGTTGTGCTTCCTCTTTCGATAACCAAGATGAAACATCCTCACGGAATCAGGAAGCAAATTATGCAACATCTTGTTGAAAACACTGCTAGGTTTCAGGGTGACTTAGCAACAATGATTATGCCCCCATTTCTTTTTTTTCTTTTTTCTTTTTCTTTTCTTTTTTTTTTTTGCGGTACTGGGGATTGAACTCAGGACCCTGCGCTTGTTAGGCAGGCGCTTATTCTACTGAGCTATATCCCCAGCTCCTTATGCCCCCATTTCTGATCTCATGGCAAAGACGCTTCTCCTAGAATGACAGTAAGGCTTGCTATGCTGTTTTCTATGTTCTAGCACAGCCCATTCCCTGTCCTTAGCCCACTCAGGACCCCCTCACCAAGAGTGCGATGCCATCTTCCAAATGAACAGCTAACCTGTGTTGGTGAGGTTAGAGGTACCTCACTCTAGCCATTCAGAAGCATCGGTTCTGGGCTGGGGGTGTAACTCAGAGCTGAGCTCTTACTTAGCATGTGTAAAGCTCTGGGTTTGAGCCCCAGCCCAGGTGGGCAGGCGTAGAGACAAAATACCATCCACTCCTCTTCCTTCATTTGTAAACTCTCATTTTCTCCTAATTATGGTGGACAGTGGCCTTCTTCGGGTTTTATACCATTAGAATCAATCACCAAAGTATGTTTTCTCTTTTTAATCAAAGGCCTGAAAATGTGGCGACCCTGCCTTTGAGAAGAGCGTGGCCAGACCCCAAGGCTTTGAGGCGACTTAAGGATGAGGCCTCCTTACATCTATAGCAAAAAAAGCCTGCTTGCCAAGTATATTAAAATAACAGAGTAGACAGTTAGTAACTCTGAGTAGGTTATAGCAGACTAGGACGTTCTGAAGCTTTTTGTTGGAGAGTCAGTGGCTTCAAATGGCTGGGGAAATAAAACATAATTAATAATTTTTTTAAACTTTCAATTTGAAAAATCATTGAAATGAAAACAATGATACCAGAAAAGGAATGAGGAGATGCTTTCGTTACTAAGCAATCCGGGAGCAATTTAAACTGTATTCTGCAAGAAAAATACCTTTCACCCTGTCCCAGAAACCAGGACATAAAAAGCCATGTTCAAGTTTTTCCTTAGATATACAGTAACTGCTGTGAGCCCAACATGGGCAGATTCACTCTTGAATTTTTCCTGCAAGCTCCAGCTCTATTCAAAGATGTTTGTATAGAGGGATGTACATATGAAGGGTAGGGGTTAGAACGAACATTTGCTGGGTGTTCGCCATGTGTCAGGCACTGTTCTAAATGCTTTACATCTCTTTGTATTTTGAACCCCATTAAGTAGATTCTATTGTTAATCTGATTTTAAAGATGAAGAAAGTGAGGTCTTGAGAGGTTTTATAACTCACCCAAGATTATGCAACTGGTCAATGCTAAAGCCTGGTTTCAAACTCAGGTAATCTGTACCGTATTCTACTGCCATGGGATTTCTGAATAATTCTTGCTGGTTGGAATCATACCTTTTAGATCTCAAAGGGATTCCCATCCCTTCACAGTTGAGAAAACCGAGACCTAGGAGGTTGTTATGGTTGATACATTGTGTCAACTTGGGGAATCTAGAGGTTTAGCTGAGTGACTCAGGAGGAAGCTGGGGTGCTTCCTTTGTAAGCCTGTGGAAGAGGAGGGCATGGAGACTGTGTGAGAGGTTCACGACCCCTGAGTGGGGGTAGGCTGTTTACAATGTACGGGAGAAAAAGAGGCTGCTTGCAGCCATTCCTCCCTTTTGCGGGTTGGTTTTGCTGTGCTCTGCTGCCCTGAGCAGTTTGCCCTCTGCCATGTGCCACTCTGCCTCAGAACCAGCCAAGTATGGGCTGAAACCTCCACACACTGTAAGCTAAATAAACC
The DNA here is from genome assembly GCA_004027595.1 of Dinomys branickii. Lineage (NCBI taxonomy): Eukaryota > Metazoa > Chordata > Mammalia > Rodentia > Dinomyidae > Dinomys > Dinomys branickii. Next base: position 17,142 of record PVLD010009307.1, read on the forward strand.
TTTCCTTCCTTCATTTTGGGCTTTGGGTATTTTGTCTCAGCAACGAGAGAAAAGTAACCAAGACAGAGGTTAAGAGATGATGACAGTAAACTTCTGATGTTAAGTCAGAAACTGGGTCTCTGGTGAGCTCTTCCAATTCCTTCCACCATTGCCAACCTCAGTGCTCTCTCAGGAGACATTTCATCAGAGGAACCACGACATCATTGTCATCATCACCATCACCACTACTGACATCTACTGAATGTTACTGAATGCCATCTGTCATCTAAGAGCTACATGCGAATTACTTCTTTGATTCTTAAACTATGCGATGAGGTAGACGGTATTAGGTTTTATTGCATCTGCTTCACAGGTGAGTAGCCAGAGGCAGACAGGCTAAAAGTCACACATCTAGAAAGGAGACTCCAGAGCCCATTGCTTAAGGACTATGCAGGAAGATCTGCTCTGCTTGAAAACTGCAAGCCCTGTTCTTTTCTTTTCTAGGCACCTCTTTCTAAGAAGTGAATGGCTTGCAATTAAGTCTGATCAATATTCATGCTGAGAGAAAGCATGAAAGGGAATGACTTATTGGTTCTGTTATTGATAAAGTTAATCCTGCAGATTTTCCAGGTCCCAGTAGAAATAAAAGTTTTCTACTTTTATTTTATTTTCTTTTCTGCTCAGTCTTGTCTCCTTTCTACCCCAGATCATCAGAAATGTGAAGTGAAAGACCGGAATAGTGCATTAGGGAGTGAGGCAAACCCACTGCCGTTTGTCTCCGTTGAAAGGCTGAGTATAGGCACAATGTCATCTCTTCTTATGATGTGACAGTGGACGAGTCATAGCTGACAGTCCCGAAACAAAAGACAGATTAACAAGAGAAATGCAGAATATATTAAGGTCATCATGGAGATCATGACACAGTAGGCTTCAGGCATGAAGACCCAAGACCCTGGGAAAACTGTCTGCTTTTATGTTTATGAAGAATGGACAGTCAGGTAGATATATGCTTTGACAAAAAGGGAGTGACAGTGGTAACAGACTCGGAGAGGAAACTCAGCAAATCCTGTCCCAATTCTTCTTGGTCTCCCTGTGTGACAATTCCTTCCTCCCACATACAGGGCAGGACTCTTCTGAAAGGAAGGTCTCAGGGCCTACTATCAGACAAGGTAGGTCAGAGAAGTTCTTCATGGCCAGCTCCTCCACAGAAGGGTAGGAGGAAGGTTTGATTAGTATTTCCAGGTTTCATGACTGGCTTAGGGAGAGAGTAGTTGTAATTCTATGATTCTCTTGGGGAAGAGATGCTTGGTTTCTATGACCTGTCTTGAGGGAGAAGGGGAAGAAAAGCAGAAGGTCAGAAAGAGGCTTTGCTTCCAAGGCCCTTCTAATGTCCTTCAGCGTGAAATATTTCACATGCCAAAGCACTATACCCTGGAGTCTTGTTCTCAAGGCCCCGATACTTCCTATTTTTCATTGTTGAGCAGTGGCCACATATGTGTCCCCACATGGTGAGGAGGGAAGAGCATAAGTTGGAACCATGTTAAATTGGTAACAAACTGCAACTGTCACACCTGGTTCCCCTGTGCATATGAGACTTGTGACCTTAGGCAAGATTTGCCATTTCTATGTAGTTCTCTTTTATCATTTATAAAATAAAAATAATGACCTACAACTCACAGTGTAGTTCTGAGAATGAATTGACACATAGCAATACTCAAAAGCAATGAGCCCCTTTCCCAAATTGCCGTCAAATGTTACACTCGATGTTCACAGCCAGCTCTGGTGTAGTCTCTCCACATTTGTGTGCAGTTAGTTACTTCCTATGTTCTATGGGAAAGTTTGTTTTTTCTCTGTAACCACACTGCATTAGTGTGACTAATAATATAAAATATACCATATAATACAAATTATATATCATTATCAATTCACTTTTTGATAGATAAATTCCAATTATTTGATAAGGAGGTTGATGCTTACATTTGGGAGAAATATTGCTTATTGGTGAGTAGTAGAAATTTTGTTCTACTTCATGATACAATACGAAGGACTGTTGGAGTTCGAATAAAGCATGCAATGGTAAAATGATTATTAATGGAATGTGACCTTTGGGTAGTTTTTGCCGACAAGGGACTGAAATATTAGAAATGAGCTTTTAAACATTTATTACATTTATTCACACATTCACTCACTCATCCATATACTTCTTTATCCACCCATCCTTCTAGTATTCAGCCACCTTCTGTCCATGCATCCATCCATGCATCCATCCATCCATTCCATCCATCCATCCATTATCCAGCTACCCACGCATCCATTCGTTCATCTACCTATGCGCTGCACTGACTCTCTCATGGTAGTAATTTGTAATGCCTGTGAGAACTTCCCATTGAATAGAGGAAGAAAGAAAAGGAGAAGAAAAGCAGATAACTTCCCTTGCAAGTTGCATGATAAATCTATAGAGTTCCTGGGGATGAGAAATCATGTTTGAGAAGAAGACAGACTTCTTGGATGCAAGAGACAGAATTTACTTTGGAATTTGAAGATTCTTGAGGACTTGGTAGGACACCCTAAACGGCAAAGGGAGCACATTTAGGGAAAGAAGTTGGAAGAGAAGGTGAGTTGTATTCTGGGGATGGGGAATATTTTCATTTAGCCAGATGATGATAATCGAAGGTTAAGCCAGAAAGGTAAGTGGAAGGAGATTGTGGAAGGTCTTAACAATGGCCTGGAAATGTTAGTGTTTTCTCAGTAAGGACATGAAGACACTAAGATTTTCTAGGTACAAAAGAGTATATAGCAGATATTTTTAATTAATTTTACTTTTAATTAGCTAGTGAATAGCTAAAATATATTGAAACAACAGTTCTGAAATTTTTCTAGGTTCACAGCACCCTGTGTCTCTATAATTTTTTCCATGGTACCCCTCAGGCCAAAAGAAATGCCTAATAACTCCAACTATTAACGAAGGTTCAAAGAATTTATTCAATGTTTATTTGTATCCTAACAACTTAGTAGTTATTTTTAAAAATCCATATAAATTTTTTAAATTTGTGAATATTTTATTCTTAAGTAATCTGAATTATTTCCCAGTGGGATTTGTGTGCATACTAGGCACTGCATGATTTCTCAAACCTTGGGTTCAGACTGGCCACTATCACCTTCTGTTTCATATTGGTTTCCACTTGGTGTTTGCTTTTTAACATAGTAACTGATGAAAATGAGACTTCACAAAGATATCATATTAGCGAAAGCAATGCCACCAGGACTAATATTGGAACTGTGAGCTCCACGAAGGTAGTAGTTTGCATAGCAAAAGATATGTGTATTCCTCAAAAATTTGAAAAATATTGCTGTGTCTTTGTGAATTCATTGCAGTGTCTCAGGATACTTCAGCACATGATTCAAGAATTCAGGGTTGATAGCATCTGCCTGGCAAGTGCGAGGCCCTGAGTTTGATTCCTGGTACAAAAAAAAGTAATAATTCAGGGTATGCCATTACTATTTTTCAGGCACTACCTTAAACACTTTATTATGTTTTTAATTAAATACACGCAGTAAGATAATTACTAACATATCCCCAGTTTTCAAGTGATTAAACTGAGGCCACAGAGCTGGAAATTAATGAAACTGGATGTAAACCTGTTATAGTTCTAATGTAATATAATGGCTTTGTATCTGGAAACTGGTTTAAAGAAATGTGTCTGGTTGCCAAGTTGACAAGGAGTGGAATGTTATGGTTGATACATTGTGTCACCTTGGGGAGTCTGGGGGTTTGGCTGAGTGATTCAGCAGGAAGCCAGGGTGCTTACTTTGTACACATCCTGAGCCTCTGGAAGAGGAGGGCATGGAGACTGTGTCAGAGCTACATACCCCCTGGGTGGGGGCAGGCTGTTTACAATGTAAGGGAAGAGAAGAGGCTGCTTGCAGCCATTCCTCCCTTTTGCTCTGGTTGTTTTTGCTGTGCTTTGCTGCCATGAACATTTGCCCTCTGCCATGTGCCACTCTGCCTCTGAACCAGCCAAGTACGGACTGAAACCTCCACAAACTGTAAGCTAAATAAACCTTTCTTTCCTTAACTTTGGGCGTTGGATATTTTGTCTCAGCAACGAGAAAAAAGTAACCAAGACAAAACCCTATGTAGCATCTTTATTACATACAAAGCACAATGTGTTAACATATTTTGGCCCCTATTCTCCATTAGATTCTGAGTAACCTAAGAGTAGAGATGGTGCCTTATGTCTGTTAGTATTCAGTGTCCAGGGCATCCTATTTGATGCTATTACCAAGGCAAGATGACCCTCTTGACTTTATCCGATCAGTTTCATTTCCTACAGAAGAATACAGTACCTTGAGACATAGATTTGATTGCATGTAATTTATTTTTGAGAGAATTCAGGAAGTCCTGTCAAAGAGTAGGCTGGTGTCAGGGAAGGGAGGGGACCGATAGAGAGTATTATCAGGTAAGTGTCCACTATGGGCAACTGGAGTTGAAGCATGCTGGAAAACTCTAGGAGCCAGAGCACAGCACAACCCTGAGAATTACTCTTCTGGAGAAGCATGGGAATTGGTATTTATACACACTCACCTGACACTGAGGAGCGCCCCCAGGGACATGGTAATTTCTCAGCACTTTCAGCCTACCCGTATATGGACTGAAAGGACTTTAATGGCCAGAGAAAATCCTCAGGGAAGACATGAGACTTTAGCAGTAGAAGTCAAGTCTGCTCACTAAAGTGGTAGAGCCCAAGCAGATATGAGTGAGAGGCGGACAATATGTGTTTCACTAAGAGTGTCTAGGAAGAAAGTACTTACAAAAATGAGCAGAGGGAAGAACTTTTATTTCTATAAGAATGAATCAAAATACCTGGGAGGCATGGATAGTTTGAAAAACTGTATTTAAAAGAATATAATATTATGCTTACAAAGTAAAAACATCTTTTCTGTTTTTATCTCTTTGGCTGTTGGGTATATAGAGAGGATAGTGCATTTCAAGAAAAGTACATCAGCTGGGACGCATGAGTCTCAGAAGGGTCGTTTGAAATGCTCATGTTTGCTTCTGGTTTAAAATGTTCGAGAAGGGCTAAGCTGGATCTGCTGTTACAAAGTGGTCCTGAAAGAGGAAAGCATCTTTAAAAGTGGGCTTTCTATTTTGTTTTTCTAACCAAAGGAAAGTAAGATATAGATCTCTGATATGAAAAGGAAAGTTGAAATTGGGATCCTCATTTCATCAATATCTTTAGAGCCATGATGAAATTATGCTTAAGCAGGGAAAAAACAGTCTTTGGTAGTATGGAGAAATATTTTACTAAAGACTCATTTTATAAATATGTTCTCGCTAAAGTTGAATGTATTTGCTGTGCTCCAATTCAACTTAGTTATGCCTTGTAAAAGTGAAAAGTTTTCTATAAATTACATTTTAGAAATCATTAAAAAAACTCTTGAGTAATAATTTCTAAGGGGAAACATACAAGAACTATGAATTAAGTCACTAACATCTGCTACTCATTATTAATTTCTCTTTCTCAATAGAAATTCCTTTGCTGAATTCCATTGGTGACAACATTTTTAGATTGATCTAAAATTGGTCATCCTTCTGACAAAATATATTGATAGGGTCTTAGGTTAGGCCTAAACTTTGATTCAAACATCTCTAATTAATTTGCATCTATAAACCTCTTTCAATAAGTACACGTGGCTGAAGGAAGAGGAAGGCTATCCTCTTGCACCTGGAGAAGAGTCCAAAATGGTGTTTTGAATATAGAGCTCTGGGCTTGGTGTCCAAGGAAATCCAAGGGACCCATTTTCTAAGACATTCTAAACACACAGGTCATAAGCAGCTCTGTACACGGATCTACAGAGGACAGTGAAGGCTGCAGGGAATAATGTCACTTTGGCGGCTTGAGGGCCCACAGTTCTGGAGCACCAGGGACATCGGAATTCTCTAGAGGGTGGGCTGTGGTGATGAGCAGCCACAAATAGCAGACATTCTTGGGAGATTCAAGGAGAAGATGGAAAGCTTCTCATGCACCAGCAGAAAGATTTTTGCAAAACCAGTGAAATGCGATCTTTTCTTTTTAATGTGACCACTTCACATTATCCAGAGGCTGGAGAACTTTGTGTTGACAATGAATGAAAGCAGGGCCAAGTATAAAATGTATCACCATATCTTATGTCTTTGCAGATAATAATTATAGAACTCTATGTACACCTCTTAATAATTCAGAGGACAACAAACAGTAAATCCAGATTGTATCACTGCAGTCAGTAGTACAGTATTGTGTCACTGGGATGAGTTATATTTGCCATAGGATATTTTAAACCTATCTATTGCTTGTTACACTGAGGGCCTGACCAGTTAGTGGGAAAAGCCCTGGACGGAATTAGGGCTTGTGAATTCTGGTGTCCTAACTGAGCCATTATACACTGTTTTAACCTCAAGCAAATTTTGCTTGGATGATCAAATGATTGGCCCTAATTCTTGGGCCTACCTCTGATCCAATGATGGCGAAACTTTTAGAGACTGGGGGCCCAAACTAACCCCAAATCCATTATTTACCATAAAGTGCCAACACTGCAATTAAACCTGAATACTGAGGCTTTAGTTATGAAAAACAAACCTGTTACTTGATGCTAGCTACCAGGACTACTTGGCTTGGGTACAAATAGAAAGGGCTATGTATGCCCACTGTGGCATGTGTGCCATAGGTTCACCACCACTGCTCTAATCCATACCTTTGCCTTCATGGTGGACAGGGAATATTTGCCTAGCCCTTGATCTTGGGTCTGGCCATGTGATTTACTGTGGCCATTGACATTTTGGCAGAGGTAATAATGCTTTATTTCCAAGTGAGGCTTTGAGAGGTTCTGTGCAGGTCTCTTGTGCCTCCACTGCTTGGTAAGAAAAATGTACTCCAGTTGGCCTATTCACTCAAGGAACGTGGGACTTATGCAGAGCAAACTCAAAGATCTAAAATGTGGAAGAGAAATGCCATAGCCACAAAAGATTAGATCAGCCAAACCACAGCCAGCCCAGAAATACATTAGCTAAATTATGCTTATTGTTCTAAGCTGCTAAGAATCTATGGTGGTGTGTTATGCAGCAATAGCTGACTGATACATTCTGCTATATTATGGGTCTCAGTTTCCTCATCTCTAAGTTAAATGGATTTACCATATAAAATTATACATCTTCTAACTTTAATCATTTTTGTCCTAAAGTAAATTCCTCCTCCTTCGTATATAACAAATTTTTATAAACAGTTGTTTCTTATACCTTTAAATCATACTGGTTTCAGGAAGTATTGCTACTATGGTAGTATATGTCTGTTCTATATTTTATATTAACTATGCAGTGGAAAATCTTTCAAGCAAAGCTGGAGAGCCATGTGGAATATGCAGAATATGTCTCAGATAAGCAGTATAAGTTGAATTTCCACCCTTCAAAATAAAAGTGTCAGAATGAGCCATTCTTTCTTCGATTAAAAGCGTGAAATTTTCCTTAACAGATAACTATGAAAGGAAGGAAAGTCAACATCTCACACATGCCTGGTGGCACATGCCTGTAATCTCAGCATTCAGAGGCTAAGGGAGGAGTATTACATGTTTAAGGCCATCCTAAGCTACAGAGAGAGTTCAAGGCCAGCATGAATTACATAACAACACCTGTTTCAAACAAACAAACAAGAACAACAAAAAAGCGTCTCCAAAACTTTGAGGACGCACTTTTTGCATATGGAATCCAAGTCCAAAGAATCCAACCAAGGTTTACCTTGGGAGGTCACCAGTCCCCAGAGGTTCCTCTTTACCAAGAGATCTCTGTACTTACTTTTTTAAAATAACAACTTCATAGCGTATGATTTTTTCGCATAAGACAATTGGTGTATTAAACCTCTTTCAATATGGAAAGTTAACTTTCTCCTTTCTTTTCCCTTCCCCTTTTTGGTTACATTAGAAGAATCTACAAAAACCTCATTTACTACAGCACCACAACTACAGGTAGAAAGTAAGCAGTTAAGTAAAGCTTAAGTTACTAAGGGTTTGGGTCATCAAGCTCTACTGAGAAAGAAGAGGAGAGAGAAGAGGAGGGGAGGGGAGAGAAGCAGTGTGGGTTGAACCCTGGAAGGAAGAGGGGAAGATGAAGAACATTTTGTTACTGGATCCCAGTTCTTGAGTACAGAAATGGTAGAAATGAGACCAGACCCAGCGATATAGAGGAACACATGAAGAAGAGAGACACAGCTCTAAGAGCAAGTCAATCCAGCAGCTCCTTGAACACCAAAAAAGAGGTAGGGTAGCCCATGCAGAAAAAGTTCCCATCCAGTCCTCCAGGCAAATAAGGGTTTCAAACTTGCAGAGTGCACGGTCCTGGCTGGTCCATGCTGAAATAAGTTTAGGCAGCCAGTTGCTTGGCTTTGTCTACTCAGATGAGGCAGGTTTTCAGGACTTTGGTCCTTGCTTGGATGTGTGTTACTAGGATGTTTGTAGCTGCTGTATTTTTAACTCTGGGGCTATGGGTCCCCATTTATATCCTTGTTTGGTTCTTTTGTGAAAGTGCAAAATGGGCACACTCTGTGCAGGGCCCCTTCCCAACATTTGACTGAAGAAAGCCCCCCAGTCAATATATCAGGTTCTAATCCCTAGAGTCTGTAAATGTTACCTTACATGCGAACAGGATCTTTGCAGATGTGATTAAGTTAAGGCTCTTGAAATGGGGAGAATTTCTAGAATTATCAGGGTGGGCACTAAATACAATCCCATGTACTGTACCTGTATAAGAGAGGGGAGGAGAAATTTGACAGACAACAGAGAAGAAAGCAGTGTGACCACAGAGGCAGAGACTGCAGTGAGGAGGCCACCAGCCAAGGAAGTAGGCAACTACCAGAAGCTGGAATAAGCAAAGACTAGCCCATCCCCTGCAGCCTCTGCAGGAGCTCTTGCGGACACTCTCATTTCAGCCCCGTGAAGCTGTCAAAATCCTTAGCTCAATCCCATCTGGAAAGCCTATTTTCACAGAAAGTAAGATTCCTCCTCCCCTCCCTTCTCCTCTTTCTTTTCCCCCCTCCTTCTTTCCCCCTCCCTTCTTCCTCCTCCTTCCCTCCCTTCCTTCATTCCTTCCTTCTTTTCTTCCTTCCCTTTCTCTCTTCCCTTCTCTTCCTTTTTGCTTCCCCATCTCCCCACCTTTCTCTCTTCTTTGCTTCCCAAACAGGAATACAACCACAGTTTCCTCTATTTGTAGCTACCACCATCTCAAGGAATTAATGTAGTCCTCCCCTCCCAACATTTCACATGGCTTTCCATGTGGAAGAGAATCATTTTATAGTTATGTCTTAGTCATAATTCCTAAAACAAGGCTAAGTATATAGACATAAATTTTTCAGCTGGTGGAACATGCAAGGCAAAGATACGTTCATATTTCTCCTTTCTGTGAAGAATCATCAGCCATGCCCCAGCCTAGAGACACCAAGGAGGTCTGGTCCAATACATTTTTACCCACTGTGGGACCTAAACATTGCTCAGAATCCATTTCAGTCCTGCACAATATGTTGGAGGATTATTAGAATTCAAGCTAATCTTCTGCAGCTCCTTAATTGTTGGAGAGAACAAGGAGCCCCAAGGCTGTCCCCAGATTGGATGGCTGCTTAATAATCACTCCTGTTTGGCTTCTACTCACCTTGGGGGAGGAGCTCAGTCTTGGCAAAACTAGCTGCTGTGTTTTAGATCTGTTATCTTAGCCCCCTGAGTGCTCGAATCAACCTCCTCTGGAGCAAAGGCTTCTCAAGGTTTAGAAGGAAAGCTCTGTCCCCTACCAGTTGTCAATAAAACTGTTGAATCCATCTTCTTATTCTTCTGCTTGTCTATAAAATCCTACATTGATCTTTACAGAATTCACAGTGTCATTCAGATAACGCTGCTGCTAGTTGTTGGCGAGTTCTTCAACAAATAGCAGTAATGAGGTGCTGCATTTGCAAATTCAGGGAGTCTATCACAGAAAAAGAAAACCCACTGGCCTCCATCATTCTTCAGAGAAGGTGTGTGTGTGTGTGTGTGTGTGTGTGTGTGTGTGTGTGTGAGTGTTTCCTAGCCCAACTCCTTTCTCCTGTCTGCTCCCTTTTGGCTGTGCACCTGCAATTTGATCTTGTACTGCAATAACTCAATTTTGCTTAATCTGATTATACTTGACTGAAAATGAAAAGCGGTGTTTATATGATATATTGAAAGGTTTGTAAGGGGAAACTACTTAACCTTCTAGCAGATTGTAACAGTTTAATGCAGGGTTTCTTAGCCTGGCTGCTATTGACATTTGGGGCTGGCCAGTTTCTCATTGGAGAGGGAATGTCCTGCACATTATCGGACATTTAATATCATCTCTGGTCTCTACCTACCAAAGGCATAAGTATACCAGTACCCTTCCCCTTCTCCATTGGCAAAAATGCCTCCAAACATTGCCAGATGTCCCTGGTCTGGGAGTGCGGGCAAGGTGAGGAACACTAGTTTAAACTATAGGTCTATGCATTTTAAAAAAATTTTTGGAGCACTCAGAGAACAATTATGTACAGATGTCTATGAGAAAGTTTGCTCAGGCCCCAGGCTGGCTCTCAGCAAACTTGCTCCCTGGCGCGTATCCTTTACGTAGTCCTGCTGCACACTGAGTAGAGGTAACCTGCAGCCAGATAGGATACGACGGGACTGACAGAGTGGGATTCTTTGAGTGGGGACACAATGACCTTGTCGTTGGCACTACCTGCTGGGCTGGGGCTTAGTTCCCATGTCATGAGCAGACTCGGCAGCACCATGGAGAGGTTCACATGGCAAGAGTCTCATGACATCCATCGTGGAAGTTGCTACAGTTTGGATTTGGCTTTGTAACTGGCAGGGCAAAGCGGGACTTTAAAAGTTAGAATTTTTTCCTGTTACAGACAAGCTGCTTCTCCAAACTTTCTCAGATGTGTGGCATACGACCCCGCTTCTCTCCTCAGCCCAGATTAATGGACAGAGTATGCAGATACTGGTACCAGGAGATTGGGGTCCAGTTTCCTTTCCACAGGAAAGGAAGGGATAGGAAAAGAGCCTCGATGAATGAAAGAAGCCAGGCATTGTCTCTTGTCTCCTTGTATTCCTGTTCCTCTCTGTCTCCTATTATAAAAGGTTCTTGCATGGCTGGACACAGGGAGGTGGTGATTTGTGACAGTATGAGGCCCTTTCTATATTCTTTTTTCCCACTCCATATTCTTGGAACTAACTTTGAATAAAGCCTTTTCCTTTCCATGGTGCTTACCGTGATTTGTTTGGAAAGTGGTGAGCAGAGGGACCTGAGCAGCCCTTCACACTTTGTCCCCCAGGCGTCCATACCAGGAAGGCTTGGTCCTCAGTGTGGTGCTGCTGAGGCGGGGAGGCCCCTAAGAGGTGGAGCCTAATGGCAGCTCCTTTAGTTACTGGGGGTCCTGCCCTTGGGCAGCACTAAAGTCGTGCTCCTGTAACGCGTTGGCGCTTCTTGCAAGACGGTTGTTATGAAATCCTGAATTTGGCCCCACTCAGCTTTGTAGCTTCCTGTGGGGAGATGTAATGTCTTGCCCCTGTACATGCTCCGGTCATTGCCATCTGCAATGACATAAAACAGACGAGAAGGCCCTCACTAGAGCCAGTACCAGTGCCTTGCCTTTGATTCTCCAAAACTATGAGCTCAATAAATCTCTGCCCTTCATAGTCAGGCTGCCTCAGGTATTTCACTATAGTCAGGAAAAGCTAAAACGGAAGTGGGACATCCAGCCCCCACTGGGCCATGGGATGACCACAGCCCAGGACAACTCTTGACTGTAACCTCATGAGAGGCCCACAGCCAGAATCTTCCAGCAAGCCAGTACACTCCGAGTCCTCATAGACTAAAACTGCTTATTCTTTAGTATTGAGTTAAGCCTCTACGTTGTGGGGTAATTTGCTTCACAGCAGTAGATAACTAATAGAATTTAGAAAAAGAACCCATTTCAAGCAAATAAAATATTTCCATGTTCAATTTTTTAAAGTCATAGATATTGTGTTACTTTTAAGGTTAAACAAAACTTTACAGTAGAGTAATATTGATCACAGCATAGCCAACTGAAACAGAGGGATGGAAGTGAGTCAAAAGAACAAAGCTAGAGTTTGTTACTAAGTCTATTGTTTTGTTTTTGTGAGGGTAGGGATTGAACCCAGGGCCTTGGCATGCTAGGCAATTGCTCTACCACTGAACCATAAGCCTCAACCCAACTATCTAAGTTTGGTAAGATCCCTAATGTCTGAAACAATGGAACTAAGCCAATAAGTACTTAAATTAATGGATAAAAACATGTTATATCTTTATAAATTTTGACTTTATTTATTAATAAATTGAGTTCCACTTCAAATGTCCTTTTAGGCCACTGCAATGTTAGTTCTTGTTGAAACTTTTAAAATAGCTACACTTTATCTTGGGAGACATTTATACATGTAATTTATATAACCAGATTATTTGTCCATTGCTGTAAAAACAAGTGCTTAAACTGATCCTCATCATAGAAATCTGAGGGATAAAATTTCCCTGCTACTAAAATATCTTTGCTCACTAAATAATTTCCAGAAAGTATTAAAAACTGGTATTGATATTCATATAGTAGAGGGGCTGGGGATACAGCTCAGTGGAAGAAGTGCTTGCCTGGCAAGCTCAGGATCCTGAGTGTGATCCCCAGTACTGCAAGAAAAAAAACTTAATATTCATATAGTAGAATACTACTTTGAAGTGCAGCCAGTATGAAAATCAGTATGGAGATTCCTCAAAACACTGAAAATAGAAATTCCATTTGACCCTGCTATCCCCTTTCTAGATATCTTTGCAAAAGAGTTAAAAGCATCATATTACAGGGATATATAATGTAGCAAAACAACTTATAATAGCTAGATTTTGAAAAGAGCATATATGCCCATTGACAAATGAATAGATAAAGAAAATGTGGTATTTATACAGAATGGAGTACTACTCTGCCATAAAGAAAGACAAACCTAAGACATTCATAGACAAATAGCTGTATTTTGAGAAGATAATTTTTTTTAATTTTAAAAGTAAAAGAACAAAAACGTTAACAAACAGACACAAAGTAGCACAAGAAGAGTACAATGAAAACTGAATCACAGATAAGGTGATAGGGAATTAACAATGGTTGTTGAATTAGCAATGGTTGTTGTATTACATATTGATAACTTCAAAGTGTATCTTCAGGAAAACAAGTATAGACATAAAGACTGATCAAACAACTAATCATTAACTGTTCCTTACAATAAAGTGACATAAATCAGTAGTACAACCATGTTAGCCATCCTATACATACATACATACATACATACATACATACATACGTAATTATCCCTTTCTTCCTTTTCTCCTTCCCCTCATCCCATTTGCTCTTTACTTTTGAGCAGTTTGCTTTCATACTTCCTAATTTATATTCCCACTTTCAGGTTCTTACACTAATGATACAATACATTGCTTGCACATGCACATCTGATTTATTTCACTTATGAGTATGGTCTCTAATTGTGACCAGTTGCCTATAAAAGCCTCAAGTTTGTCTTTCTTTATAGCTGAGTAATATTCCATTATATAAAAATGCCAGTTTTTTTATCCAGTCCTCATGGATGGACATTTGGGTTGCTTCCACGATTTAGCTATTACAAATTGCAGTGCTATAAACATGGGTGCATATATATCATGGTGATATGATGTTTTCAGATCTTCTGGGAAAATACCCAGAAGGGGAATACTTGAGTTGTATGAGACCTCTAGACCTAGTTTGCTGAGGAATCTTCAAACAGATCTCCACAGTGGTTTCACCAGCCTGCATTCCCACCTGCAGTGGAGAACAGTTCCTATTTCTCCACAGCCTCACTAGCATTTGTTATTGGTTGATTTCTTAATGCTGGCCAATCTTACTAGGGTGAGATGAAACCTCAATATTGCTTTAATTTGCATTTCTTGAATGACTAAAGATGTAGAACATTTTCTCATATATTTATTTGCCATTTGTATTTCTTTATCTGAGAAGTGTGTATTCATCTCAGATGCCCATTTCTGGATTGGGTCTTTGATTTTGGATTGGCCAGCTAGGACTTTTTCCCAATTTGTGGGTTTTCTTTTTACTCTATTGGTGATTTCTTTATATGTGCAAAACCTTTTCAGTAAGATGAGGTCCCAGTTACTGATTCTTTGAAGTGTTTCCCTTGCAGTTTGATTTTTGTTCATGAACTCTCTGTCTACTCCTATGTCTTCAAGATTTTTACCTACCTTCTCTTCCAACAGATTTAGTGTTTCTGTTTTAATATTGAGATCTGTGATCCATTTTGACTTGAGTTTGGTGCATGGTGATAGACTTGGGTCTATTTTCAGTCTTTGGCAGGTGGCAAACCAATTATTCCAGAACCATTTATTAAAGAGGCTATCTTTCTTCCAGTGAGCTTGTTTGGCACCTTTGTCAAATATTAGGTGGCTGAGTGCGTTTGTGGTGGTGGTTGCATCTTCCAATCTGTTCCATTGATCCTCAGGTCTGTTTTTTAGCCAGTACCAGGTTGATTGTATTACAGTAGCTTTCTAGTATAATTTCAGGTCAGCGATTGTGATTCCCCCTGACTTGTCCTTGTTGCCCAGGATTGCTTTTGCTATTCTGGGTCTCTTCTGGTTCCAGATGAATTTAAGGAATGTTTTCTCTAGCTCTGTGAGGTATGTTAATGGTAGTTTAATGGGAATTGCACTGAGTCTGTACAACAGTTTTGGTAGTATGGCCATTTTCACAATGTTGGTTCTTCCTATCCATGAGCAGGGAATGTTTTTCCATTTATTGAAATCCTCATCGATCTCTTTTTTCAGAGTACTGTAGTTTTCACTGAATAGATCTTTTACTTCTTTTGTTCGACTGATTCCTAAATATTTCAGTTTCTTAGATGCTATTGTAAAAGGTATGGTTTCCTTAATTTCTCTCTCAGTCTGTTTGTTGTTTGTGTATAGGAATGCTATTGATTTTTGGTGTTGACTTTGTATGCAGCTACTCTGCTGAATTTGTCAATTAATTGAAGGAGTCTTCTTGTGGAGTTCTTGGGGTCTTCCATGTATTGTATCATGTCATCTGCAAATAGTGATAGTTTTACTTCTTCCTTTCCCATCCTTATTCCTTTTATTTCTCTCTCTTGCTTAATTGCTCTTGTTTAATTGCTCTGGCTTATGCTTCCAGAACTATGTTGAATAAGAATGGTGAGAGTGGACATCCTGGTCTTGTTCCTGACTTTAAAGTGAAACCTTTCAGTTTTTGTCCATTTAGTATGATGTTAGCTGTTGGTTTGTCATAGATGGCTTTGATCAGATTGAGGTAAAGGCCATCTATTCCTATTTTTTCTAGGGTTTTTAATATGAATGCATGTTGGACTTTACCAAAAGCTTTTTCACATCTATTGAGATGATGATGTGGTTTTTGTCTTTGGCTTTATTGATATGGTGTATTACATTAATTAGTTTGTGAATATTGAGCCATCCCTGCATTCCTGGAATGAATCTAACCTGGTCATGGTGTATAATTTTCCTTATGATTCGCTGCATTCTATTTGCTAGTATTTTACTGAGTATCTTTGCATCTCTGTTCATTAGGGAGACTGGCCTATAGTTCTCTTTCTTGGTTGCGTCTTTCTCAGGCTTTGGTGAGAAGATAATTTTATGTGAAATAAGTCAGACATACCAACTTAAATATTGCACGGTTTCCTTTATTTAAGAAACTCAAAACACACATATGTATAAAGAACATATACATATATAAATATATAAATAAAACATAAAATAGATAATATGTAATAATATATAAAATAATATATAAAAACTCAAAACATATATATAAATAAGAATAAAATGGAAGATAAATAAGGAGAAGTTCAAATAATTCCCCAAATTACCCATTGTGTTATTTCAAAAATATCTTGATATTTATGCTAATTTGTTTCATTTATATTAGTGGTTTCTTTCAGTTCAATGAAAAGAAAATTTTGTGGTATTAGCTGTTTCTTTCTTCCTTGCAAGAGATAATCTTTTTTGTCTATGTCTTGTACTCTGAGTAATTTCTTTTAAGATTATGATGCAAAGTGTATTAACTGTTGTTATTTGCTTCTTTTGTTATTAAGTTCTGTTTTATGTTTTTCATGAAAGTGAGAAGAGTGCTTTTTCTATTTTCTTTATTAATGTCTACTTGTATTACATTGAAATAAAAAATGATAAAGGGATGAACTGTTGAGATAGACAGTGAAGTTGAATAATATCATAATTATGCTGACTGAAAGAGACCAGAAAGAGTATGCCCTTTATGATTTCGTTTATAAAATTCTACAAAATGCAAACCCATCTTCTGTATCAGAAAATGAATTGATAGCTGTTTGGGACTAGGATAGGGAGGGATGGGAACGGGTGTTATAAAGGGGCATGAATAAACACTTGGATCAATGGATATACAAATTATTTTAATTATGGCAATGATTTCATAGGTTTATACATTTGTCAAACCGTCAATTTTTACTCCATTTACTTGTTTTTTGCGGTGCTGGTGCTTGATCTCAAGGCCTCTGATATGCTAGGCAAGCACTCCACAACTGAGCAACACCTCTAGTCCAACATTTACACCTTAGGTATGTATGGTTTATTTCATGTCAATGTTACCTTGCAAAGCTCTGTTCAAAATGTGGATAATGTACCATATGGTAAAAAAAATGGTGGCATAATCATATAGCAAAATGAAAGAAATGGGACATCAAATGAGTGGCTTGATCATACAGAAAGTGATAGAAATGGGACATAGATCAAATTAGTCACCCTGTTATTTAAATTCTTAAAATTCATTCAGCTGAACAAAAAATTGGGGACTGTGTGTCAGATTTGGTTTGCTATTCTACACTTTGGTGCTTCTATTCAGAGATACTGGGGAACAAATAAGGCTCAATCCTGTTAGGTTCCCAGAGATAAACAGAGCATGTAGCTGGATCCCAGGGCGTCAGCCAGCTTTTCCTCCCTCTGCTTCTACTGTAATCTCTTGGGGGTGCCCAAGAGACTGCCTATGGAGGGGGAACTGGTCTCCCTTGAACCTATGCTTAATCATCACCTCAAAGCAAGGATAGACATCTTTCTGCCGGGTTCAAAGGTTTTAGCAGTACTCATGTGGACAATCAGGCCCAAAGCAGCAAATAGAAGTTTCAAGGTCATGTCAAATGCTCAGTCATGGCTGTTTCTTTTCCCAGGTTTCTTGTAACATGGTAGCTAAAAACCCTTAAGAACTCTCTCTGTTTTTGTTCTTAACCACAAGACACTAAACCTCCTCCTATCCTTCCTTAAAATATCTTTTCCCAGCTCACTCTACAATCTAAAAGTGTTGACTTCTCCCTATATGAAAGACCCTTTTCATAGCCTATAGGGCTGAAGAACCAATAAGGGAGGAATAATTTTGTCAATTTGGGCAAACATTGTAGTGCAAATTGTGTTGTTGGACCAGAATACTGTGTTGCTTCTGTCCATGTGATTATGCTGTCAGGGTTGTGTAGCAGTTAGTTGTTGGCATGCTAATGCTGAGTAACATACCACCTCAAGACATACTGATGTATAACAGTGTTAATTTCTCACTCATATACCCTAGATCAACTAGATTGTGGCTGATCTTGGCTGAGCTTGGCTCGGTTCAGTTCAGCTCTACCGCACACATCTTTTATCCTTCTTACCTGTTCAGTTCAGGTCTACTGCACACATCTTTTATCCTTCTTACCTGAGCATGCTCCAATACATCTTTCTCCTAGGCTCTTACCTGAAGCATGCTTTTATGGTGATGACCAAAATGAAAGAACATAGAACAGAAACACATTAGATATTTTAAGGTTTAGGTGTTCTCACACCTCTTCACATCCTATTGGTGGCCCCAAGCAAGCCACGTGGCCAAGTCTGATACCAGATGGGGAGGAAAGTACACTCTTCCCATAGAGCTTAGGGGACGTAGCACAGGGATGCATGACTACAAGCTGAACAACATTCTCACTGGCAGATCGTTTGTTTTTTGTCTGTCCCCGTACATTTATCATTGTTACAGATGAACAGAAACTGGTGCCTCACAATTTGCAAGTATAACATATCACTCACAATTTACAAAGTTGATTTCATGGATTATGAGGCATCACTTTCTATCAGTTTTCTGACAGGTGCAATTGCTTTTCTCCTTTGGTTTATCAGGCTATTATTTATAGCGTTATGGGGAGTGAGAGGTAAAAATTATATCATGGAGGTGATATCGATTGAGAATGCATTCAACAGTAAATAATATGAAACTCAACTTACAGGTGCTGAAACAATTACGAATTTACTTTTTTCATATGACAAGCAGTTCCAGGGAAGGCAATCTTGAGCTGCCAATATTATCAAAGTTTTTTTTCTCACTCTGATCCACAATTGTTAGTGCGCTGGCTTTTGTCTTCATGGAATAAACTGCCTAGTGCAGCTCCATACATCAAACATATATTCAAAGTAGGGAGAAAGGGTAGAAGATTATGCAGCTGACATAGTTTCCCCTTGCATTCAGAAATCAAGATTTTCTCAGAAAGTTGTCCATATTGGTTTCTTGATAGCAAATAACATTTTTAGTTTTCAGCTTTTAGAGCGAAAGAAGGTAAGGGAGGAGGATATTGGCAAGGAGAGTTGACAAAACCTGCAGTATCTCCCAGGGAGGACACACCTCCTTGTGCCCAATCACCCCTCCTTATCTGGGGTCTCCACAAGTATGAAATACAACACAGGCACCTCCTCACTAACTGACAATCTGGTCACCAAGCTTCTGCTCCACTAAGAAGTATGCCCACAGAGAAACTGATCCTGAACTTTTTAGATTGATTTAGACATTTTGATATTCTCAAGCAACATTATAATGTTTGATGAGTTGAATCCCAAGAAAGACTATTATTTTAAAGCTGTGTCTTTGGGCAAGTTACTTAACTACTTTAGGCTTCAATGTCATTGCCTAAAAAACCTATCTTGCAAGATTGCTGTGAAGACAAGAAATCTTGTTTGAAAAGACCTCTGTATCTGCTTGGCCTTTAGTAGGTAAATTGAGTTCTGCTGTCTGCGGCTGAATGCTTTCCTAATTGGTATACTTGCTATACATTAAGGCTCACTACCTCCCATAATATTTCAGTGCGTGCTCCGATGAACCAAAGGGGGAAAACGTGCCTGTCAAAGAAGAAATGTACTGCGAACCCTTATAATCAATAGCTGCCATCAGTGCCATTATCGTGCTGGGGCACTCTGACTCATTCTCACTAGACTACTCATCCTCTTTTGCTTTGCCTACAGTTTCAGAGCATGAAGCAGCTCTCAGTAATATGTCAAGAAGCCGCACCCAGCCCCGCTTTTGCCTGGCTGTTAAATCTACGCCACCATTGTGCATTAGCCTTCTAGAGTGGCCAGATGGAATAGAGGGGACTTTTTAAACTATGAAGGAGAAACATAAAGAAATATAAAAATGTCTTGCCTAAAACCACCTCTCAGCCTCGCAGGAATTGTTTGCTTCTTTCCTTCCTGGCCCCTCATTACCACGTCTCCTCTCTGCTGCTCCTTAGGGCAAGGCTAGGGCCTTGGAAGCAAACAAGATAGTTTCTGCCTGTGCCACCTCCTTTTAGAGATGAAAGTAGTTGCTTTTTCCTTTCCTTCTCTTTCTTCAAATTCAGTGATCATAGCACTTAGAATTTGTTATTGTCCATTCACTGTCCTATTGAGCTTTAGGTCCAATCACTCGACAGCAAAGGTAGCTAGATCAGGAAATGATTAGGCTATTTAGCATTAATTGCACTGGATATTAACCTAGATTAATGGGCACATGACCTGCAAATTTTATTGGTAAATTGAGTGCTTATATTGACTCGTTCTTCATTTTACACTCTAGAGTTAATTATAGTTTCCCACTTTTATCGATAAAATATCAATTCCAGCACTTTGTGTGTGGGGTGGGGTGAGAAAGCAAACATCAAACTTATAAAAAAGAAAGTATTTCTTCCCGTTGTTATTAGGGATTGTTTTGAGTGTGAGAGTGTAACAACTACTCAGAGGCTAAAAGTACTGACTATTCTCTCGGGCCTGCAAACCTCCAACAGGTAACTGAGAGCAGGATTAAAATTTGGCATCTCCGTCTCCATGTGTATCTGTCTCCTTTGTTCTGAGTTATCTCTGGTAGACACCTTGGATTCCACGGCAAAATAAGTCTGGTGTATAAACATATTGTAAGGAATCAAAATTACCTTCCAGCCAACAGCAACTTTCTTATCACTGTCAAGGAGGGCTCTCCTGACAATTCCGAGACAGACATCAGACAGACCACCGTCTCACCCAGACTGCATGATGGTATGTACTTCTGGTGCCCTTCCTGACATAATCTGGAAGTGCATGTCAATATGCCCAAGGACAGGCTGAAGATGTTGTCCCTTTGTCTTCTTGGTGTAGCTGTATTTACCATATTTGGAGGTGTCATGTCCTGAACTCCACTGTTTGAGAACCTGCTAAACATTATTGATGATGTCCACCTGACTGTGAATGAGTTCCCATTGGCCCATGGGTATCTTAAGGGTGATACCTGGAGATCGCCAATGCATTTCTAACACCTAAGAATAGGCTGGCATGGAACCACTAGGCAGACAGTGCTTGAATCAATAAATTATTCTTATGGCTTGTGTGATAGTATACATCTTAATCCCAGATACTTTGGAGGCTGAAGCAGGAGGATCACTTGAAGCCAGCCTGGGCAACATAGCAAGTTCCCATCTCCTAAAAAATAAACTGTTCTTGTTTGAGAACAAGTAAGTTCTTTTCCTGACAGCAAAATTTAATAGGATAACACTTTCTTGAGAGAATAGGGGAGAAGGAAGTATTCAAAGTGGAGTGTGAAAAGAATACCAACTTCACATCTCAGACCAGCATTATTATTTCTTCTCTAGAAATAATAGACTCAGAAATATCACTTAAAGGTAGAATTAGCAGCTGGGCAAGATGGTACATCCCTGCTACTTGGAAGGCTGAGGCAGGAGGACCACAAGGCTGGTCAGCCTGGGCGACTTAGTGAGACCCTGTATCAAAACAAAAAGTAAAAAGGGCTAGGGATACAGCTTAGTGATAGAGCACCTCCGGACTCCATCTCTAGTACCACAGAGGAAAAAAAGGTAATCGCTCTGGTTCCAATACAAAGTGTCTCTCAAAGACTCGTGTATTGAATGCCTTAACCAATGAACAGTTAGTCATTGATGACTTCATAATTGAGTGGACTATTAGGAAGTGAGAACTGGCTGAAAGAAGTAGATCACTGGGGATAAAATTTGGAACAGCACCCTCTTGTCCCTGGCCCCTTCCTCCCCCTCCCCCTTGCTCTGTTTTCTAGCTGTCACGAACTAGGCAGCTTTCCTCCTCCATGCTCCTCTGCCATGCTGTGTCTATCTTGGAACCAGCCAACCCTGGACTGAGACCATGAGCCAAAATACCAAAACCACCCTTCTCTCCTTTAAGTTGTTTATGTCAGGTACTTGGTCCAAGGGGTGGAATCTGACTAGTACACTAGTGTTACCTATTTGTGACGCCAGACTGAGTCCTTTTTCCCCTCTTGGAATAAATACAATGAAAAACTAACTGAGCAGTGAAAGATACTTTTAATCTTGGGGAGAAATACAAGCGGGAGATAAAACCACAAATCAACTATTCAACCCATTTGACGTCGGGGTTTTTAGACATAAGGGTAAAACAGTGAGGAAGATAGGCTAATAAAGGGGAGGAATATCCATGGTTTTTTTTTCTGAGAATAGGCAGAAACATTCCAGAAACTTAGATATCACCTCTTTTACTCCTTTTATGGTTCTTTCCAATGGTCATGGCAATCTTCACTGTCATGGGGGTGAAGGTACATCATTTAGTTTGCAAATAAGGTTATAATGAAATAAGAGGTAAAATATTATGCAAAATATTAATATATAAATATATATATTATATATAACACCTAAAATATGTATTTTGAAAATATATATTTTTGAGCAGCACATCCTTTAGAAAAGGCTGGGGCCTTTCATGAATCATTTGGGCAGATGAGAAGGAAGCTCTGAGTCACTCTTCTTCCTCCTCTTCATGCAAAATATTAATGTTTATGGCAAATAAAGATTCTGCCTGACAATCTTTTCAAATAAATATTTTTCCAGGGAAGTACTTACTCTAGTCTTCTAGAGATTATCATATTAGGAGTGTAAAAGAAAGAGAAAAAAACAAACAGCAAATAAAAGTATTCTTGGTTAGTTACATTTGAGTGTCAGCAAACTGGTAAAGCCTGAAAGACCACTGTGAAGGTCATCACCTAAAGCAGAGGTCCTTATAGATGGTATCTGTGTGCCCCAGGAATGCTGGGCAATGTTTGGAGAGTTTTGGCTGTCACAGCTGGGAGGGGACTGCTACTGGCATCCTAACTGGATGCTGCTGAATATCCCACAATGTTCAATACAGCCCCACAGTGAAGATATATCTAACATGAAATGCCCATGGCACCTTAGTGGGGAAATGCTCCCAGAGTGAGGAGGTCTTGCTTCTGATGGTAAGGAGATCATATAATCTATCATCTAAAGTAGAGTAGTCTTGAAAGCAAAAGGGGATGCTGTTAACAGTTATCCTAGGACAGTAGGCATAAAGAGGAGCAGTTCCAGGCAAAGCTCTCAGACTCCTGACCTAAGTGCTCCGTGAATTGAGGCAAACAATATCTTTATCTTTGAAATAAGATGACCGCATTACTTGCAGTATTCCAGTTCCAGAGAGGTAAGCATTTAATGCCTCGAGCATATGTTATTTTTTGTGTGTCACCTG
This sequence comes from Dinomys branickii, assembly GCA_004027595.1. NCBI lineage: Eukaryota > Metazoa > Chordata > Mammalia > Rodentia > Dinomyidae > Dinomys > Dinomys branickii. The sequence goes on from PVLD010009307.1 coordinate 40,006, forward strand.
TCAGTCCATAAACTGTTCCAGAGTAACCCTTTGTCCTACTCAATTTTCTCTTTTACTCTTGTAAGCCCTGCAGAAACAATGCTTGTTCAAGTAGATTTCTTCCAGTAGATTTACAGCTTCTCACGCATACAAAATGTTAACATGAAAGAGTTCAATAGCAAATATATTTTGGTCATGCTTCTCCCTGGGGAAAGCAAGTGGGGTTTGATTTTCCTCTCTTGACTTATTACTACTATGGTCACATAATTTATCTTCTAACCTAGGACACTTGTAAGAGCAAAGGGCGTGCTATTAATAACTGCACCAGAAAAACTGACTGGGAGGTTTGAACATTGTTAGAATTCAAACTGTCCACTAATGGTGTATGTGTGGCTGCCAGACATTTTATGCTCACCCCTTCTAATTGCTGACCTCAATTATAGGGCTTCTTTTGAAGATAAAACACAGGCAGTCCCTCTCATCTACACTGGATAGTATTCAAATCTCTCTGTTGTTTTTGCAGAACCCAAAGCTCACCTTTACCCTACACTTATTGCACATTAGAATAGGTGACCTTTCAAAGCAAATGGAGAAGGCCCAGTTTCTTTTAATCTCAGTGAGTTTTATGCCATTCTTCAGGATATATTTTTGAGCAGCACATCCTTTAGAAAAGGCTGGGGCCTTTCATGAATCATTTGGGCAGATGAGGAGAAGGAAGCTCTGAGTCACTCTTCCTCCTGCTGATAAAAAGGGCAAAGCATTGCTCTGGGAGACTGAAAGGTAAAAACAGGCTCCTCCCACTTATATGCATTTGCTTATTGACATGTTTCCTAACTTCACAGTGTTCTTGGGAGCATTACTTACCTAAAGATCTTGCACAAAGAGGGTGCTTAATGTATGTTTACTAATGAATGAGTAGATAGATGCACCACAGGGAAATCCATGATCCTATTGGGGTTCAGGATGCACCACTCTAAAGTGTGACTGGGAGACCAGACTATATCACCTCAAAATAGATTTCTGTGGCATATTTGGAGCTGGTTATTCTGAGAAGCTGCAGACACAAGAGTAGCTCTGAAAAAGCAATTGTGTTCTGTAAAAGAAATTCACATCTATGAAGGAAATCTACCTTAGTAAAATATCTGTGAAAGTTAATCTCAAATGTCAACTTCATCCCGTTGAGAGATGCCTAGGAGGTCAGTAAAGCCCATTGCGGGGTGTGTCTGGGTGGGTCACGGGACAGGGCCTTGAGGATCAGGCCTGGTCCCTGGCTCTCCTCTGAGTCTGCCCCTGCTCTTGCCTCCCTGATGACATGGACTGAACAGCTTTCCAGCTTTCCTCTGCTTTGCCCTCCCACTGGGATGTTCCCACCTTCGAGCCCAGCAGGGACGGAATTCCCTAAAACTGTACGTCCAAACAAGCCTCTCCTCTGACCTGTGGTGTCAGCTATTTGGTCGCAGTGATAAAAGCTGAGCATCACAGTATGTATATCAGGAAGTGGGGACTTTTTAAAATCTCCACAATAAGTCGAACTTTCTTCACACTGCCCCTCCCGTGGCCCCTCCTGGAACTTGGCTTTCCACCACTACCCAGAATCCCCGCGGCCTTGTTCTTCTCTGCAGCTCAGGATGCTGTATGAGCTTCAATCATCTGGCCCTCCTCGGGTTGTTTTCCCCCTTTAATTCATTTTTTATCTTGATGACTCCTTTTCTAAAATTTTTATTGGTGCATGTTTGCAGTGCGGAATGATTACATTCATGGTGGGGGGCTGTTCCATGCACTCAGTGCACGTTCATTCTTTTACCACACCCCCCCACCTCGCATCTCTTGATCCCCTTCCTGTACTATATGGGTCTGTCGTGGGTGTGCACATAGTAAAATGGTCCTTTTCCTATTAGTCTGTCTTAACGTCAGTTTAATTCATAGTCCAGCAGAAGAACCTAGGAGAGTGGAAGGAGGTCATTTTCCTGTCCTCCCAGCTCCACGCCGTATGCACCTCATAACATGTTTGGAACTAAAGAACACCCAAGCTGCAGTGTCCTTTCATCTCCTCTCTTCCCTCGCCCTTACCACCTTGACCGAATTGTTAGTCCTGGCACGCGCCGTGCTGCATTCCAGCACCTTGCTACTTGTCTAAGGCACAGAAAGAAAACTCGGGAAAGCACAGAGCCAGTGGGAGCCGAAAGAAAGTGCACTCCCCACTCCGGATGATAATGGCGTGATATCTAAACTGTAAAATACCACGATCACAATAATTATCATCACTAAGAGCATTTCAGCTTATTGCTATCAGGTAACTATTCTAGAAGGCCATTTCCTGCACACAAGAAATAAGGTTGGAAGATTAGGTTTTGTGCACAGGTCCTGAGGGTGCATGAGGTTCGCCTCTCTGTGGCGCTGAGCCTTTTGTGACCAGCCTTTTGCACGCATCGCTACCCTTACCCTTGCAACTTCATCCTCAAAGAGGGATGAAAACTGGTATGTTCTGGGCACTGGGCCAAGTGTCAGGATTAAAAGGTGACTAAGTCAGGAGCCTGGTCTTTCACAAGTCAGTCTTCAAGCTTTAGCTGCCATATCACTTTCAAGAAGTTTGAAAGCACATGTAGCGTCCTCATACATTTTAATTTATATCTCAAGTTTTCATCAGAAACAAATAATTATAAAAGATAGAATCACTAATGTGTTATAAGTATGGACATTAAAAAATGAAATATACATTACTTATTTAAATCTAAATATTTTGATAGCAGTTTTCTTTTTTTTTCAAAAATATAGGACTAAATTATACAGCATTCCATTTAATATAGTATTTCCATTCTACTTCTTCCACAGAATTTTATTCTAATGGGTTTTTTTTTAATACTTGAAGGACTTATTGTTCACCCTTATAACGCGTGCGTGCGCGTGCACACACACACACGCACACATGCACACACACACACACAGTTTTTCAGTGTGAGTGCTCAGCTCAACATTCTTAACAAAATGTAGCTTGGCTACAGCACTGTTGGGTTCAAATCCAGTTATGCTGTGTGAGAGTTGTTTCTTTGGGCAAATTATTTAATTTCTTTGAACTTCATTTTCCTCTTCCTTTATAGTGGAAAATTAATATTTTCTAATTTGTATGGCTGTGGCAAGAATTAAATGAATTGATATATGAAAACATTTAGTTCAATGCCTAGTATATAATAAGCATTTAATGAATAATGGCAAATTATTAAATTGCCATGTAAAGTGTAATTTGCATGTTTTCTTCATTCATAGCATGAGAAAGCCATTTGGCATGACATTTTCTTCCATATCTAATGGACCTATTATTTTGCCTAACCTGTTTTTCTAGTCCTGGAACCCCTAGTATGCACTACCAGTTGCCAAGGATTTTTTCCCAAAGTACCTCAAAATTTGATAGATGAGCAAATTATTACTTTCCTCCTGACTGTCTGCCTATTGCCAGGACAAGCTGCCAAATTTCTGTATTCAAAAATGCTAGAAACTGGAATTTTCTGGCCCTTCAAAGGAGCTGTGAGGAATGATAAACTAGTGCACCCATGGAGTTCCCCACATGTGTATTCATACATCATACTGCAGCTTTAAATTACTTTAAAACATTTTGCTAGCTAAACCTTACAAGTCACCCTTGATGTTATCCGTGAATGCTATTTTCCTGTAATGCCATCAGCTTAGGGTAACCTGTCAAGTAAACCTTTGCTAGTTACAGTGATTGTCTCTTTGGTTTCCTTAGGAACATGCAGGGGATGTCTAAAACTCATTTTTTTTTAAAAAAGGAGCACACCCAGGGGAAATGGACAGAAGATGAAAAGAACAGAGTGGCCTGGCTGTGGAGATCCAGACCTCTCATGCAAGGTTGGGGGGAGTGTAAAATGGTACAATGACTTTGGAAATTTGGCAGCTCTTTATAAAGTTAAATCTATGTAAATCATGACCGAGCAAATCTGCTCCTCATTATTTACCCAAGGGTAATGAAACCATATGTTTAAGGGTCAGTACAAGAATATTTATTCTACCTCATTCATAGTAGTCAACAACTCAAATATCCATCAATAAGAGAATGAATATACAAATTTTGGTAAGTGCTTTCCATGGAATACAACTCAGTGATAAAACAGGGTGAACTATGATACATAATGCAACATGGGTGAATTTCGAAAACATGCTTAGGGAAAGAAGCTAGCTATAAACGAGTTTGAGAACACATGTTAATAGAAATCAGAACAGTGATTGTCCACGGGGAAGGGACATTAATTATGAAAGGTCAGAAAGAGCTTTATGATGTGAAAGTACTGTTCCATGTCTTGTTTGGGGATAGGGTCACACAGGTATGCACCTTTGAGAAAACTCATTATGTGCTGCACTTAATATCTGCACATTTTGTTAAAGGTAAATTCAATTTTTTTAAATATGGGGAGAAATTTTAAAAACACAGCAGCATCCAAATGTGCAGGTGTAAGGGACCTCAGAGACCATTTCATCTTATTGTTCTCCATTTTCATGACAGAAAATTCTATACAACAGCCCCAGTAAATGACCACTAATCTCCAACTTGAGCTTCATAGAAGGACAAACAAAATTGCAGCCCAGTGGAGTCCCCAGCTAAATCACACCGCTGGCTCACCTGGGGCTTATAGTCAACTGAACTTTTCACCTCCACCAGCTAGAACTTCTCATGCAAATTTTTGCCAACCCTGAGTGCCCCGTCCAACCATGTGTCAGCTTTGCCTGTTGTTAATACTGTAATTGTATGAAGCATCAACTGTACATCCAGTGTCTTCAGAATTTTGTTCCTCCATATGCCATTCATGGCCTTTGGAGTTGTCAAGTTGTCAAGTAAGTAGATTATCTCAGACAACTTTAGCAAATTTAGGGGTGAATTGCCCACAGTCTCTGGAAAGATTAGTCCCATATAAACACATTCTCTGAATACAGCAGGAAAGAATTGTGTTACAACACAGGAGACCCACATCAGGACAAGATGATCTTGGTTGCCTAAATAACTTGTGTAGGAAGCCTTATAATTAGGCTGTCATACTTGATAAAACCAGAACTGGGAACACGGATCAAATCACGACTGAAGTTAATGTTTCTTCTCTCTCATGTGCAGTGACATCTTTCAGCTACATGCATACTGTTATTGCAGGAATAGCGAAAGAGCAGTGACCCCCTCTTTATGACTGGGCTTCAAGGCTTAGGAAAAGTCAAACAATCTCACTGAGGTGCAGGACAGGAGGGTTGTTGCCTACAAAGAAAACAATTAGGAATATACTCATGGAAGAGAATAAAATTTAATAAATTGTTTCTTTCAGAGAAACAGAAATTTAATTTTTTTTATTTTTGCTTTTTGTTCTTGAAAAAGTAGGGCAATAGATTTATTGGATAAATAAAAATGAATATTAAAATAATTTCTTACTATAGTTTTGTGGACTAGAAGGTAAATAAAGTGAAGAAGGAGCAGAAATAGTTAAAGAGATAAGCAAAAGTTAAGCCATGTACAAAATGAGAAAGATTTGCATATAGATGTGTTCCCTACCCAAGAAATAACAATAGTACTCACTTTTTGAAGATGATGATAACTCTGATTATTAATTCAATTTTACAAGTGAAGAAACTGAAGCTGAGAAGGATTAAATAATTAAAATCTCTCTGGGTAGTAGTAGGACTTGTATTTGAACCACACACTTTATCTGGTGAATCGAAAATTTTCACCACTGCATTGTACTGAATCCAGTCTCCAAATCCCAACATGTCTCCATCATGGAAACACCAATGTCTCTTCCAGAAGTTTCTGAGGAATATAACAACCACAGCAGATCAAATCTCTGAAAACAAAACAAAAAGTCTTATCTCAAAGTAAGTTTTTAGTCTTTACACATGCTCATGGATACATGACAAACAAAGAAAGGAATCAGGGAGAGTGTTTAACATTACAAATTCTACTTAAAGCAGAATAAAAGGCAGATAGCATTTTCCTCTCATTCTTTTCTTATGAGTTTCCAGTGGGTGAGGAGAACTGTCAAGTGATAGCTTATCTTGAATTCAAAACTGACACAGACTGTAAAGTTAAATGAACTCAAAATTTAAAAAAGGCATTCACCTGGCGAACGGCTTCATTTGGCTCTCCGTTACGCATTATTTCATTCCTTGCACGTCTGTCTGATGATCACATTGCAGCGCCCAGAATGGTACTATCTGGACTCATTGACTATCATTAGAAACGAAGTGTTCCGGCTCTTTATCTGTAATTGGACTGCCTCAAATTTGCTACAAGAAGGAAGACTTTAGCGCTGTTTTATTTTTAATAGCTTTTCTTAAATTCCTAAATGCTTCTCCATAAAAAGTCTGACTTTGAGACCAGAGTTTATCAGGATTTAGTATTTTAAACATTAAAAACATGACTCTTAACCAAATATAAAATGAGTACATATCTGGTTTATTTAACTCATTACTCAGAGTGTGATGGTTTGGCTAAGTGTTCTCTAATGGCCCATATGTCAAAGATTTGATTCCTAGTCCATCTAGGAGGTGGTGGAAACTTTAAGAGGCAGAACCTAACGGAATCTTCCCGTCATGTGGGGGTGTGGCCTTGAAAAGAATATTGAGGCCTGGGTCCCTCCTCCTCTCTTGGTTTCCCAGCTGCAATGAGGTGAGCAGCTTCCGTTCTCACATGCTCCCTCTGTGATATTCTGTTTCATCATAGGCTCCAAATCAACAGTCAACCAACCATGGACAAAAACCTCTGAAACCATGAGCTAAAGCAACCCTTTCTTCCTTCTAAGTCCAATGTCTCTGGTATTTTGTCACAGTGAAGGAAAGCTCACTCAAAGGGGAGAGCAGTAAAGCTGACCCAAAGGAAAATTTGAAAGACGGAATATATACAGGCATTGACAGAAGAAAAAAGGAATAAATTTACTAAATTAGATACAAAAGTAACTAATGCATTAGAGATATAAAAATAGAGCCTTTGGGGTTAATCTATTTTTCTGGACAGAAACTATTGGCTTCTCAACCAGACAAAAGGAAAAGAAAAGAAAAGGTTCAAATTGTGTAACCTCTCAAAGTCTGGAGTCTGGGCCCTAATTAAGAGTAAATAGTAAGTCTAATTTAAGTATGTTTCCTTCTAGGGTAAATAATCCTTGAGTGAACCTGTTTGGAAAAGTTCGTTTATGTCTGTGAAAGAATATGCAGTCCTCCTTTTGCTTTATTTACAAGTTTTGGATAATTTTTCCAAACAAATTCTCTATCTGAAAGGTATTTTATTAGGAATATCCATGGAATTTCACAGTTTCACAATCTTTAAAATTCCCATGAGCAAAAATATCCTTTCTAGATGGGCTTTGATTTATGACTGCAGTCTGACCCTTGCAATCACATTATTCTGGAACCATCCTGGTGTCAGGTAGATGCTTTCCAATCTGGTACTGCCATCATCAAATTTGGAATCATTAAACCAATCTTAGCCTACTTCCAAGGCTCTGCCTTGTCTCCCCGGGACTGACTGCAAAGCTGGAAGAACACTGTGAAGAACCATAGCTAGGTGTTTTTCTGGGAAGGACGCCATACTTTTTTTTAAACAGAAAAAAAAAATAACAAAACAACAACAATGAAGACAAAAACAAAACAACAAAAATGACACAGGATTTTAAAACAAAATGATAGGAATCAACAGTGGTTGTTATACTATACATTATCTTCTTAATGAAGTTGCTCAGACCACCAGATGCAAGAATGCAAACTTGATCAAACAATTAAAGACAGTAACAAGTAATAAAAAAAAAATTAGAAATGACACAGAGCTTCACCACACAAGATGATAGGAATTCAACAATGGGAAGATGACAAAATGCCATACTTCTGAGTCTGTAGGCCTCACAGTCCTCTGGTTCACTGATGGCTTTTTGCTTGTTGTTTCTGGGAGGACCACTGGCTCTGGAAGGCTCCTGTGCATGCTGAGTCAGGCCTCCACTCCCCTTCACTCTTAAACAGGCTCATGTGGCTCAAAAATGCTTCATGGTAGGTGCCATACTTGGCTTTTGGAAGTATGGAAACAAAGGTTGAAGACATTCAACACATGAATATTAAGGTTAAGAGAAGGCCTGGAGAATAGTAATGTAGCAACTGTAGCTGGACCAGAACCAAGGTTTAGAGACATAGGAAAGAACAGTGACCATAGGGGGTAGGGATTATACAAGGTAAGCAAAAGGTAGCATTTGTTGAGTACCTACTACACATCAGATGTCGGCCCCCCCTCCCCCCAGTACTGGGAATCAAATCTAGGGCTGCACAGATGCTAGGCAAGTACTCTACCACTGAGCTACATCCCACCCCTTTTAAAATTGTCTTTTGAGACAGGCTATCACTAAGTTGCCCAGGCTGGCCTTGAACTTGTGATCCTCCTGTCCTAACCTCCCAAGTAGATGGGATTGCAGGCATGTGCCTCCATACTTGTCTTATGTCAGACAGTTTTGAGACCCATTTTGGCAAGCCAACTTCAAATATTATTCCCCACTCCCCAAATCAACATACTGAGTTAGATACATCAGTATGTAACAGAAAATACAGAAGCAGAACACTTCCCAACACTACATGTCTTCTATATTTCTTATTAATAGACTAACGTCAAATGCCAACTTTTCCTAGAAAATTTGGCTCTAGAGTGGCTTTAGCTGCAAAAGAAATAAAATGTATTCTCTGGTGCTTCAGTCTTACATGACAAATCACGCTTAAAGTTGATATGGCAACAAATTATAACCCTAACTGATGTTTACTGAGCAATTATTATGTGCCAGGCAAATTCTATTATGTCCTTTGATTCCCATAACAACCTTAGAATTCCAAAACAAAGAAGTTTCTGAATAGAGAGTTTAATTAAGAGAGCTGAGTATCCCCTTCAAGTGACTCAATTTTCCTAGTGGGTGATCCACGCATTGTGCTGATGACAAATCACCAGCCACATATGATAATATTTCTCAAGAATGGGAATTATCCCATTTTGTATAACATACCATCAAACCTTTGGGCTGGGAGTCATAAAATCACAGGATTATGCACAGCTCATTAAGTAAGTGCAGTGACAAGACTGGTGGGGCTGAGGCTTACCACCTTAGCTAAGTCCTCCTTTTATTTCTCCTGAAGATTTCTGCCTTCTCCACCAACTGGATCCTTCCTCTTCCCTTCGAAGGCACGGGCTTCACAAACCCTACAGTGGCATCACTTTATCCAGGACATAGACTTGGTGAAATATAGTGATTTTCAAAGCTGGATGCTCCTGTGCCTCTCCTGGCTACGTGTTATAAAACTGCTGGCCCTCAGATCCTGCAGAGTTGCTCTGCTGCTGTTTTCTTATCATTCATTTCTTACTCAACTATTGTTTCTACTGCTTTGCTTCCTGAATTCCCCTCTTTCTAGATCATTGCTTGAAGCCAATGCTTCCAGCCCCTGCAATGAAATAGAACCTGACAAGTATAGCTGGTGTAGAATATTGGAGAAAGTAGATGGATTGAAATTGTTGGGACTTGGAAAACTATACCTCAAGTACTCTGCCATGATGAACTAAATAAAAGAGCAGCCTTAAGCTCAGGACTTCTTCCCATAGCTCACCCCCTGCCCTTTCTCTTGAGGATCTTTCTCTCCAGCAGCATAGGGCGGGGCTTCCTCTGAGGTTTCCTCATGTACCTAACAGTGGGATCCACTCAAGAAAAGCGCTGGTATGACAGTGATGCACACACACCCATGTTTATAGCAGCACAGTTCATAATAATTAAATCTTGGGAGTGGCCTATACGCCCATCAACAGAAGAATGGATAAAGAAAATGTGATATTTATGCATCACGGAGTACTATTCTGCCATAAAGAAAGATAAATTTGAGTCATTTGTAGGACAATGGACGCACTTTGAGACCATAATGTTAAGTGAAATAGATAAGATACACAAGCTTAACTATCACATGGTTTCTCTTATTTGAGAAACCCAAAATATAAAGAGCAAAATCAAATATAATAGGACGTAAGGAGATCTTTTTCAAATGGGAGTGGAAATGAGAGAAGGAGGGAGAGAAAAAGGGAGAGGGAAACGGGATGGAAAAGAGGAAATAGAGCTTTTGCAAATGGAAGAGATGGAAGGAATCAAAAGCTGGGAGGGGCGGGGAGCGCTGGGAGGGGCTGGGAAGGCTGGGAAGGACAGGGGGTGCAAAAGGAATTAAGATGTGGTAAGTATGTGTACCAGGTTTGCATGGTGAATGTATTCATTATATACTGCAACACTTCGTAAGAACAATGAACAAACATTAAAAAATAATAACCGCTGTCTTCAGTCTTCTTGCTAAAATTTCATTAACAAAGGAAAATAAGGCTGAAATCACAGGAAGAGACTGAAAAGCAAACCCAACACCTCAAGCCAGAGGAACTTGGCCTAGACCACTGTTTTTTGGGGGGCCCAACCATCTCCCCCCCAAAACATCATTTGCTCCTCCTCCAAATCACCTATATCCCCACTTCCCTCTCGCCTATAAGCATATTTAAAGCCTCCACTACCTGACTCTTCTTTTAGTTTAATACTTTGTGTGACTCTTCTGCTTATGCAAGTTAACAAAGCTGGGCATCTTCTCTTGGTGACCTACCTATTGTCAGTCTGTTATCAAAATTTCAGAGGGAAAGTTTGAGCTTCTCTACAAAACCAAATTAAGTTTTAGTTGCAGGAAGTTTTTCTAGTTTCTAATTTAAACTTTAATCATTGTGTCAAACAAGCAGACTACTGTAGCAAAATTTGAAGTTTCTAGAAATATTAGCAATATTTCATCAGGTTATTATTTTATCCTAAAATAGATTTTGCTGTTAAAAATGTTTTTGACCCAAAAACATGTTTTTGGCATCATTCAATATGACATTCTGATATCTTGGGCCTTACATCTTTTTTAGATACTTTAATTTTAAAATGTTATACCAATTGGTGAATGAAGGCATATTCATTTTTCTGACAAGGTATCTATTTGAAATGCAACTACACCTTCACTAGCATCTGTTATTTTTTAGCTTGCCTTCTCCTTTCCTTTATGGCAGGTTTATTTCTATGCAACACTTTCCTTATTGCCAAGGACCCTCACTTCTCAAAGCGTGTAAAGCACAAAGATTCTAAAAAATAACATTTAATTTGACTATGAGCAAAGAACCCGACAGGAAACTATGCACAGTTGCATTTGTTACTGCTGATAGATTCCAGGTGTTCCTTGTCTTTTGTTAAGGGATTATTTGTACTGTGTATTTCTCCAAAGTATTCTTGTCAGGTTTATTTGTTGCTAAGAACCTTCTTAGTATGATGTCACAAGTATTCAAGGACGCTAAAAACAGCGCCTGCAAAAGATGCAGTGTTTTGTTTTTTAACATCATGCTGCTGATTCACACCATCAACACATGTATTGGTATTGTCCTGCCAAACACTGGCTTGGTCTCATCTGTGGTAAAGACATGCAAATGTGCCTATTTGCAGACTGATTTCAGAAGAGCAGGCTGTTGCCCATCTGCTGTCTTTAAGAAAAACCAATTGGTCTATAGCATTTTCTAACATGCAGCCTGCACCTTATCCAATAAATAGACTTAATAATTCTTAGTCCTGGATCTGAGAATACTTCTAGGTTTCTCCAACTGCCTCAACTCATGTGATGAATGCTTTTTAAAACTTAGCAGGTGAAATAAACTTTGATTCAATCTAAGCTTGGTTGGATGTGTCCAATTTGAAGGGAGTGACATCCATGAAATAAATAAAAATATGATGGAAAACATAAATGACAGAAAAAAGTCCTACTTTTTTTCTCTGCAGTAGAAATGTACTAATTCATTAATGACTTAGTATGCTAAAAAAGAAAAACAATTTCTATACACACATATGTATCAATTAGCATGCTGACAGTTCTAATCTTTTTCTATCCTCAGTGGAGTTATAACTCTTTAAGCTGAAACATGCTGCTGTAATTGCATTGACAAAATGGAATGAACCTACAATCAGATTGCAATTGTCAAAAAATAATTAGGAAAGAAAAATATTCTTGAATGTTAAGTAGTATTCCAAAAGTTATATATCTGAGCATTGGGAAGGCATTGTCAGCCTTTCTGAGCATCTCAGGTTGTGTTGTGAACAGGGATTTACTTTGGCTTGAAGTGGTTTTTGTGTTTAACCGAGATGTGAAAGATCAAAATCAAGCAGTCTTTTTTATCATGATCCTACGTGATAGCAAACACCTCTTAGGTTTACCGACAGACTTAAGGTATATAGTGAGAAAACTCACAGATGAAACAGACTTATCATAGCATCCCGTGGTGCCCTTTGATATATATCATATGACCCAGAAAGAACATGGTTTCCACTGAAGTTTGCTTTATACAAGATGTCATCACACCAATTCTTAGTCAATATTTCTACTTAAATAGCTATTTTTCAGTCTGCTTCCAGTAAACAGTGTGGTGTACTACACAGTAAAAAAATGCTTCTGTAAGATAAAAACATAAGCATTACAGCCACTAAATAAAAGGTGATATAATTTTCATTAGTTGTTATTTTCAAAATGCTCAATATTTGTGTGAATTCAGTAAGGATCTAAAGTCAGGATAAGATCATTACACAGCCAACAGATCCAAGTTCAGCAGGCCTCGTCATACACTCATGAGTAACCCCCAAAATGTGATTCGATCTTCACAGGTCCAAACAATAACTGAAAAATATGATGTGTCAAATTAAAAATGGACGTACATTCTGTCCACCATTGCCATCTAGATGCATAGCCTATTTCTCCACTCCCTGAGGTCTAGGCTGTGTTGGAGCTGCTTTATCAACAGAATACAGCAGAAATGATGTTGTGCCCATTCCAGATGTAAGTTTTTAAGAGACCTGACAGCTTCTGCTTCCTTTCTTGTAAGTCAGCTACCATGTAAGAAGTGCAACCACCCTGAGCCCAACATGCTATGATAATCCCAACCTGCAAGGAAAAGACCCAACAGGTAAGACTCCATGTGGCGAAAGTCCAGTGTCTCAGTTACTTCTTTCACTGCTGAGACAGAATATTCAACACCCAAAGTTAAAGGAGGAAAGGTTTATTTTGGCTCACAGTATGTGGAGGTTTCAGCCTATAGTTGGCTGGCTCCAAGGCAGGGAGGGCATGGTAGAGGGGCATTGCAGAGGAGAAACAGTCCATAGCAGAGCAAGCAGGAGGCAGCAAAGCAAGCATTCCTTTCCCTTTTATCCCATTCAGATGATAAGCCTTTTGGGTGGTGTCACCCACACCCAGGATGGGCCTTCCCATTATCTATACCCAGAACTATGTTAAATCAATCAGTGGGCTAATTTAGTGCCACACACCTTTAATCCCAGAAGTACGCACCCTGGATCCAGCTAGCTCTGGAAAGCCCTGCCTGTGAGTGCATGAGGCTGTGGAGGGTCATCTAGACGCAAGCCACAATATCCAGTAAACTCCTAGACTCCATATACATGACTAAAGAAGCCCCTTGGAAGTGGATTCTTGGCCCTCCAACTCCAGCCCCACACCCTTTCTGCCTTAGCCAAAAACAGGTGGAACAGGAAGGAGTGATCTAGCTAAGACCATTTTCAGTCCCTCAGCCATTAAACTATGATCAAAATCAAATGCTTGTTTTAAATATCTAAGTTTTAAGGTTGTTTGCAGCAACAAATGGATAAACGAAGAGATGACTCATTTTGCATGATTGAAAGCTCAACTTGAAAATGCCTACTAAAGTGAAACACAAAATGCATTTCCCCTGTGAAGTGATAGATCAATACCAGAATTATTGTCCTGTTAGCTAGACTTGACTTAACTTTTCCTTATGTAGTCTAGCCGGGTGAATGAAAACCCCAGATACGAGCTGCTAGCATAGAACCCTGAGTATGGTGTGGTACAGCAGCACAGGAGAGAAAAACATCTTACTTATCTTTAAGAGCCCTCGTTGGGGGGTTTCTTTTTGAAAACAACCATAACAACAGCATGATATTACACGCTTGAACACTTTTAATAATGCTAGAAAGAAGAGATCATGTAGATACTTTCAGAACGACGTAACTTCAGGGGCTGTGGGAGGAGGGAGCTGCAGAAGACTCACGCAGATAGAGCCACAGCTTTTTATATGTTCCTGCTGGCCTGACCCGCTGGTGTGTACACACATGGCGGTCCCATCAGCCAGCTCGGACCGCTGGTGGTACAGATGGAACTAATCACTTTCGTTGATCTTTTTACTAATAAAATTAATAAAAATTCTATAAATGGACCAAATCTAGTTAGTTGCTTGAATTTGAATAGCTCTTGTCCAGATATAAATATCAATCAATTGGTATTGTTCATACCAATTAAAAATTATTATGATAACCAACAAATTTATTTCATTAAAACATTTATATTTTTGTGAATAGTTTGTCAATAATTAAGTTTTAACATGAAAATCTTACAAGTACTCCATTGCTGATATATATAATAAGCATTTACAACTGCTGTATCACAGACTAGCTGTGTCACATTTTTTATACCATTTTAATGTTTTCATCAAGGAACTGTAATATGATGATGTCTGGCCTACTAATTCAATGCCTTTCTTTGTGTATTATAATCAGAGACCCCTTGAGAAGTGGTACAAGCCACCAACAACAGTTATGTATGTACCACCAGTGATTCAAGCCCATAGGAAAGATCAAACTCAGTTCAGAGCCACTACGCAAGGAGACATACAAATTATAGACCCATCATGCTCGTGTTAAATGATATTTATTGAACATTGGCCTTGTGCCAGAAATCTGAAGATGCACAGAGGAAAGCGCTTATCTTTGCCTTCAAGGAGTTTATCCACTGTGTGAAGAGGCAGGTAAACAATTACACTACTGTGAGAGGAATCCAAAACCCAAACTAAGGCCAGTAAAAGCCAAAGGGAAGAGAGAGCCTGGTGTTCATGTTTTTCAGTTGAATGATATGAAGCTGCCAGTGTTTGACTGTTTTGGTCTCCAGATATGGTCATTTCTCATGGTTTTACCCAGTAGTTAGGAATAGCTAGGATACACCACAGTATGGATAGTGAGAATTTTGGATGATGAGGCTGGAGAGATAAACAGAGCTATTTGGGATTTCAAACCAAAACCCCAAACCAAACTTCCTTAAACGCCAAACTAATGAGATTATTTTTTATACTGAAGAACATTAATTCTTTTAAGCAAAGGAATAATACAAGAAAAGACCACACTTTATATGACTCACTTAAAAAAGTCTTCAACTTTCAGAGATATATTCTGAAATAATTTTGGATGAAACAGTACAGTGTCTATGATGAAGTTATAAGGCAGCCAGTACTGCCCATGGGGATTTACATGCAGATACATACACCTTGCTGCGTTTGAGGTAGTAATTACATTAATGAGGCAAGTCCAGAGAGCAGCAGGCAGCCAAAGGGGACCCTAGTACCAGCTAGAGATAGGGGATGGCTAGAGAAACTTTCTAAAGGATCCTGGAGCATTCACCGGCAAAGCAAGAGAAGGAGAGATGCCCCTCTGGAGAATAGTTAGAAAGAAGGCATATAAGTGAAAATCACCACAGTGGCATGTGTGGAAAAGAGGAAGCAATTTTGTGTTGGGATGTGAAATGTAAGGCAAGGGGGAACAGAAGCAATAGGCAGGGACTAGATCCAGGAGACCTGTGGAAGCCATGCTAATGAACTAGGACTTGCCAGCTGATTGTGTGGAGAAACTTAAGGGTAGAAGCAGAGGAGTTCCATGGGCACATTTTCCCTTAGCAGGCAGGATTAAGGGTGGATTGAAGGCAGAAATGTTGGTTACGTTGCCTTTGGGGTGCAGCCAAGAGATGATCAGGCACCGAATGAGGGCAACCACCATGATTTAGAGAGCAGGGTATGAAATAAGGTAGCAGGACGTGGTAGACAACGCCAGGGGAACACTGGATACAGAGATGTGGGGATTCACATGGACTGCTGGGGGGAGAATGACCTGGTGAACCCATTCTGTATGGACATCCAGCAGATTTTTATCAAACTGTACAAACTTAGTCAACTTCTACAAAACAACTCAACATTTACATCATGCATACTATTTCACCCGTATAGTTCTTTCCAGAAATAAACCGATTAAGGGATCCAGAGCCTAACAAATGAGGAAAATTACTTTTTAAAATGTTGTTTAAGCTGGGAATGGTGGTGCACACTTGTAATCTCAGAACTCAAGAGGCTGAGGCAGGAGGTTCACCACGAGTTTAAGGCCAGCTTGGGCTGCATAGTGGGTTCGAGGCCAACCTTAACTATATATCAAGACCCTGCCCCCAAAACAACAAAACAAAACAAAATATTGCTTAAGAAAAGTTGCTATAGCATCATTTATAATTTTTATTTTGGTTTGTTTTTGTGGATACTGGGAACTAAACTAAGGACTTCATGCTTGCCAGGCAGGTGCTATGCTGCTGAGCTATATCCCCAGCCCGTATAATTTAAAAAATGGTAAAAATTTAAATATCCATCTATAAGCATCTGCTTACTATAAAGTACTCAAACAAAAAGTTATATTCAACTTGAACATAAAAGCACACGTTAGAGGATAAAGCAGCAATTTAATCAGGTCAGATTCCCACATGTAAGTTCTGGTACAGCATTCATAGCAGCAGTTGGCAAACATTTTCTGTAAAGGGACAGAAAATAAATATTTTAGGCCTTGCAGGCCATATGGTCTCCATCATAACTGTTTAACTCAGCTGTTGCATTGTGAAAGCAACCACAGACAATATGTAAGTAAATGAGCACAGCTCTATTTTAATAAAACTTTATTTACGAAAACAAGCAGCAGGCTGCATCAGGCCTGCAGCTCTAGTTTGTCAGTCTCTGTTCTATGGTACACAGCGATCTTTATATTGCCAGAGCCAGGTCCGTCTTCTTGCTGCCGGAAAGCCAGTACACGGGGATGGGAGTTGATGGAAAAGAAATGCAGTTTACTAAAGGGCCGGCATCCTCTCCCATGAGAAGATGTGGGCTACTCTTGCTCCCTAATAAAAGACCCCCTGAGATGAGTCAAGTGCACGAAAGAGCTTGTGTAGGGAGGCAGAGGGGGCGCGGGGAGCGGGGAGGAAGAGCACACGTGAAGCAGAACCTCCTCCTTCAGGGACCGTGTCTTTCTCTTTTTTTCTAGCTGGAACATTGCAATTGACCTACAACTTCTGAGGCAAGTTCCTGTCATTTTTACACAAGCATACTACTTTTCTGCAACTTAAACACCGTCACAATTTACATGGTTTATGTTAGTTGCAGGACAGGACTAAAGAATAAGCAGGTGCCTGTGCGTGCTGATATCTGATGATCACCAGATGTTCTGGGTTCTATAATTCTAAACAAAGATTATTTAGCAGTTAACACCTTCATCATGTAGGTGCAACTTTTCTCTAGAATGGAAAATGCCAAGCAAAGGGAGAAGTCAAAGGATCACCTGAGGGCAGGGACCACTGTTACATTATGAAGTCTTGTTTTGGCAATCAGCCAAATGCTGTGGGGTAATTTCTTTATTTTATTTCATATTGTTGTTATGAGAATTAACCTATGTGAACACATATCACTGCTAAGTGATATAAAAATAGGGGCTACTTCTCCCTTTTCTAATTGCTTCCATTGTCACATTTATTTTTCTCCAGTCTTTTGACCTACCTCTGAAGGTAGGTTTTTGACATACTTTTATCTGCCTGAGAAGCCTGTTAAACATTCAGGAATCATTCTATCCAGCGCTGGTCTTTGTTCACAGTCGTGTAACTGTAGGGACAAAGGGAATTCTACCTCCCTCCCTGAAGGTTCAAGCCTGTGAAATGAACTGACAATAGATCAGCAGGAGAGAAAATTATGCATGTTTGTTATGTGCACGGAGAATCCCAGGAGAGGGCCCAGGGTCCCAATGATATTCAAAACACCCCTCTTCATAGGACAGAGAGCAGTAGGGGTATAGGCAGCTGTGAGAGGGGTAGTAAATAATTGTGAGAGAAAGTCCACAGGTGGAAGAACAGACAAAAGCCTGGGACAAAGTTCTGGGCTCTGAGGGAGGTGGTGACAAGTGGGAAAGCAAGAGGGACAACTATGCAAGGGACAAAACAGTCATATTCATGCAGGTGATGTCTCTCTGTGAGCTGCCTTACAGGGAGTGATGAAGAGTCGCTCTGGGCATGGTGACTTCTTTTTTCATGGCACTGGGGGTTGAACTTAATACAGATACTACAACTGGGGCTGTGGGACCACTTCTGGCTACTGACCTGAAGCTTAGCAATGCCCCGGGGCCAGGCCCTAGTTTTAAGGCTTACTACACAGAGTCAGAGATAAGGAAGGCAAAGACCCCTAAGCCTTCCCTGGAAAACTCCACAATTTTAAGCCAGGGTGCATGCACAGTGACCTGCAGTAACCTTCCTTCACTCGGAGCGCATTGAAAGTTCACGCATACAGACTGCATCCCAGCATCCAGCTCTAACCGAGTGAATTACGGCAAAGGCCGTGTGCAATAGGTGCAGCTGATGCGACTCAGCACCGTCAGTCATGTTGTCGGTCCTGCTCTGGAAGACACCAGAGTCGTTCCAAACTCAGCACAGTGTTTTAAACCTGTACATCTTATGCCTCAGCACTCATGCCGTTTTCCTTTCACAGGCGTGAGCCTGCTCACTCCGAGTGTATTATCTCCTTAATAAGCTTTGCTGCTTACTCCTTGTCAAAATATGCCATCTCTAATTCTTTGTTCAATGTGCTCAAGAACCTAGAAATCTGTCCTGGACCCCCATCACCCACACATCCATAGTCCATTTTTTTATTTTGAGACAGTTTTCCTAAGTTGCTAAATCGCTTAGGGTAGACCCAAATTGGGGATTCTCCTGCCTCAGCTTCCCAGAGTACTAGGATTACAGGTGTGTGCCACTGTACCCAGCTTCTCTCTCTCTCTCTCAGGTAGACAGAAAGAAAGAAAGAAAGAAAGAAAGAAAGAAAGAAAGAAAGAAAGAAAGAGAGCTGCTCTTTGGATTTGGGTAGCCAGGAAAATAAAGAAACATTAGAGAGACCTGGATTCTAAGGTAGTTTCTAAGACCTACCAATTTCCTTTAATTCAAGTGCTCAGTCAGTCAAAATGTCATTCTTTAGAGTATCATTTTCTGCCCCTAACAAAATCACAAGCATTATCAACACCTATTGAAAAGTCTTTCTTTTTGGATCATTCCAGGGCTAGTCCCATTTTGAT
Source organism: Dinomys branickii (assembly GCA_004027595.1). Taxonomy (NCBI): domain Eukaryota; kingdom Metazoa; phylum Chordata; class Mammalia; order Rodentia; family Dinomyidae; genus Dinomys; species Dinomys branickii. The sequence continues at coordinate 59,235 of PVLD010009307.1, forward strand.
AATTTGTAGTTTCTCTGACATGTCAGTTACACGGACTTATGGCCTAAGTTGTCAAATAGGTCCCTGTGTTTACCGGGGTCTGTGCTTGGCTTGGTGTCCTGTTGTTGCTGTCCTAATAATTTTTGAACAAAGGACCCTGCATTTTCACAAGTCAGTCCATCCTACTCGTACACATCAGGAAGAAAAATTAACCTTCCTGTTTATGTTTATAACACCTTCAACCCACACAAAGTGTTTGACAGTAAGAAAGCTTAAATGACCTTTATACTTCTGTCTAGCTTCACATAAACATTTCAAATATTCTTTCATCTCTTGAGACTGGTTTGCTTGGAGAAAGTTAAAAGGAGGAAAGCTCTTTAAAGTATATGAAGTTTACAGACCTCCCAAATTGGCACGCATAAAACAGCAGGGTTACAGATACTCAAATATAAATATTCAAGGCTACTTTGGTCCCCTTACTGAAAATGCAAAAATACTCGATCCATTAAGGTATTATTAATAAACATTTTTAGTGTTGTGAAAGTATTGAGGATTTAAAACCAAGCCATACCTAATCGTAAATAGCAGCTCTTCGTAGTCAAAATGGAATACATAGTCTCCAAATACCAAATTGAACACTTCCTGGGAGTTCTTCTTGCTATTCACATGGAAGGTAAGAGTATGCTGTCGGAATGCTTTGGTACTGTATTAATACTGTCTAGCACACAGGGTTGCGTTTGCCCCGAAAGCAGGTGTGAACAACATTTAGCTCTACTTTAAAAAAAGGAAGAAAGGTGCTGGTGGGGCACAGATATTGCCTAAGAGCATCAGCAAGATCTCGATGATCTGCATTTGATTTGTAAGTCACACTGGCCGGTTTCCAGAGACTTACAATTCACTATTTCATGGCAGGGGATATGGCTCAGTGGCACAGCACCTACCTGCCAATCACAAGGTCCTGAGTTTTATTCCTGGTACAAAAAGAAAAAAACCTATTTAAAAGTAACTTATTATGGGGTGGGGGGGCTGCTATCTATCTTATCTACAACAGAAATGAAACTCTATTTTTGAGGAAAGTGTTTTTAGATACAATGAACCAAGTCACTTTTTAATAAGTAGCTTATGAGTCCAGGAAAGTCAAAATAATAAGACTGCAATAGTGTTTTTGTTAAAAAAAAAGTAGCTTAAAATCAGATTTCTATAGCTAGATATGACAACATTCACTATAATGAAGCCCCAGAAATGTTAGTCAAGATTCACCCCACCTATTCATGTCCTAAAGAAAAGAATGCTCTGACCTAATTATAGACATTGTATACATATTAGGTATAAAGGCATATGTACACCTACTATGTAAATATGTGCAAACAGTAGCTATGAATATTTGCAGTTTTCCCAACTATGTTGCATATAAAACATTGGCTGGCATAGAGTAAAGAGGAATGACTTCCAGCAAACAGATCTGAATCAGACAGTGAATATTTACAACTTTGGATAATACTGGCACTCAAACAGTAGAGAAGGTCCCAACACTCCCTCAAAGGTACTTTTGATTTATCGGTTGTAGGTGCTTTTTTGCCTTTCAGCTGGCCTGGTGTTTTCAGGCACCCTGTAATTGCTCCGGGAAATATTTGCCTTGGCTGCAGCAAGCTGCACATGCAGACCTATGCCAGACAACTCTCCCTTGCAGCCTATCTATGTGACTGTGCCCCTCTGCAGCCCTCCTCAGTGAGGTCTGCGAGCAGCCCCTTCCTTTGTCTTGACCAGACAGAAAGTTTGACACTGCACATACATGAGGCTGCTTTTTTCCCTGTACAAGCAACCTCCCCATGCTCTCAGTGATGTCAATCATTGTCACCATTCCCACTCGTGCTGCAGCATAAAGTCAAACACTCCCTCTTCTTAATGGCATATTTTTGTCTCTAAGTGGCTTCTATTTCAAATGGAGTTTGCTGAGCTGCTTTGCTAGGAGCTGGCAACACCAAAGGTTGCTGACATAGAAAATAGCCAGCAACCAGATATCAAAGGTCACTGGTACAAAAGTAGCCAGCCACAGGGGCTGGGGATATAGTTCAGTGGAATAAGCGCCTGCCTAGCAAGCGCAGGGTCCTGAGTTCGATCCCCAGTACTGCCAAAAAAAAAAAAAGTAGCCAGCCATAGGAGCTGATGATACCAAAAGCATTTGGCTTCAAAAGCATTCAGGACCTGGAGTTGGTAACAATGAGAGTAGCTAGCAGTCAGAGAACAATGGAAAGCAGCAGAGGATCACCAAGAACCACCATCTGTGGTGGCAAGAAAAGTCCCCAAAGCCTGCCAGTAAGCTGTTTGCTCAGTGGGGCAAGAAGAATTGCTAACCCTAACAGATGATAACTCCTGGCATTCAAAGCTCGTGGCTATTAATATGGAAAGAGCTACACATTGCCAATTTATGATTTCTATAAAAATTGAGCCAAAGAACCCTCAACCTCTTGGTAACATCTTTGTATGGGGTAGCATCCCATATGGGGCCCTCCCTCTCAGAGAGCCCCGAAGAAGAAAAACAGTGGTTACACCATCAGCAGTGGAGAAGCAGCTCAAGAACTAGTGCATGTCTGATTTCCATCTTACCTGCGGCTGAGAGTCCATCTAGGCATCTACAGAACTTTTGACTGTTGAGAACAATTCATCTCATCATTTATTTTAGAAATTTGAGTGTCTTTGTATATCATGGCTGACTGTTCTGACAGTGGGACTACTAACTCTCAGAACAAAAGCTGATAAAAATGAACTCTTTTCATCCTGAGTCATCGTGGGGAGTCTGAAAATAATGATGTCTAAAAAAATGACTTTTATCTGACTGTCTCTCATCTGAATTTTCCATTAACACCTGTACTTTGTCCTGTACATTGTATCAACATGTACTTTTATGACTCTACAAAAGCTAAATTTCATTTTATCATTTTAATGTTTAGTATTTAATTAGGTGATAAGTTTTAACAATTACTGTTCCATGTGTGACATACCAGAAATTTTGATAAAGTAGCACGCAGTTGCTAATCATGCCAGATAATAAAAAATGTTCTATTATCTATAAGAAATGATATAAGGCAAATGTTTATTTTCATCATTTATGATCAAGGGTAAATTAGGCGAATTTTCTTTGTCTCTGGCTCAAAATTAATTTTCATGAACAAGAAGCATATGGGAGAGGAAAATGTCTTTTCTTCGACCTGTCTTAGTTTCATGGCTAGGACCTCTATAGCAAAAGACAAATTAATAAGAGAAAAGTATAGAAGTTTACTTATTTGTTTGTTTAACTTGTTTGTGGTGCTAGGGATTCAACCCAGGGCCTTTTGCATTGTAAATTTTATGTGACATGAAAGCCTTTACAAGAAATGAAGATCTGAAGAAATAGTGAAAACTGTGTGTTGCTAGAGTGTGGGGAGCCAAGAAGAAATACGATAGGACAGAGGGGAGGAACTAAATGCGATCAGCTAGGGAGAACTGAGAAGCCCATGTGTTCCAATTCTCCTGTGTTTCCTAATGCCTTAATAGAGAAGGACGGTCCTTTCTGCTGCGGTACAGGCAGGGTACTGTGACCTGCTTCAGGGGAAGGTCAGAAAATGTGCCTTAGATCTGATGGTCTGTTTCAGGGGAGAAGGCTGCAGAAAAGTCAGGGAGATCTTACTTCTTCTGTCATTTTCTCTGCCAGATTCCTACAGCTTAAAATATTCAGTATGCCAATGTATCATATTTTGGGTTAGCATGTACTAAATCCCACCATCCATTTCTTTAAAATGTTTTAAAAACTTTTTTGTAGTATAGAATCTATGTAAAGAAAATTTTAAAGCACTTCAGAACAGACAGACGGCGGACAGGCACACACACACACACACACACACACCCCAAATCTGGAATCAACTTAAAGATACATCTGTGTTTTCAGTGGAGTTAATTTCTTAAAATATTCGTTCTCCTTGCTTTAAGCGTTATCCAGTGACTGTAATGAATGTAGTTTGTTTCTAGGACTTAATAGAAAGAGATCAATGCAACAAAATAGATACAGAAATAGAGCAAAATGATTCATGGATTTAGTAAATCATAGGAGCAACATTTTGTATCAGTAGAGAGAATATGGATTATTCAATAAATAATGTTAGAACAACAAACTACCTATCTAGGGAAGAGTGAAATTAATTCATTTATAACTCCATACAACAAAAAATAAATTTGCTACAGTAAAAGATAAATTCAAGCTAAAGAGTCAAATGTAATAAAAATTACCGCAAATAGGAAAGAAAGCTGAAAGTCGTCTTTTTAGAAAGCATAATCTTGAGGAGAAATGGCTTTTATAGTTAAAAAACAAAAACCTGATGCCATGCAACAGTGTCTCTCAACCTTAGCTGCATATTAGAATCATCTGAGAAACTTGCAAAATGGTTCTGTACCTGGACTTCACTCTGGGCCAAAGAAATCAGAACTTCTGTGTATAGGACCCAAGTCTCTGTTCTTCTGTTGAGTTTTGTTTATTTCTTTGGTTAGTTGACTGACTTCTAAAATGTTCTCTAGGTGATTTTCATGCATGGATAAACTTGAAAATAAGACAATAAAACTTCCAGATTGTCTCCCTTACCATCCTGGAAACTGTCTCAGATATTCTGTGCCCAAAGTATTCCAACTTTGTAGCTGGAATATTGTGTCCTTCACTCTTAGAGACTTGTTATCTTCTTGGCCCTCACCCAGAAATAAAAGGACAGATCCTTCTACTCTCAGAATGTTAAAAACCCTTCAGTAGTGCATCAAGAGGCCTGGGCGCTGAGACCTGGGTCTGGGATCTTGCCTTTGGCAAGAAGCCAAAGGCATGCTGATGTTGGGTAATTTGAGAAGAGTTTAATAAAGAGATTTATACACATGGAACATTTGGTATCTTGTTTGTGATGGTGGTGGTTACATGAATGTACACATGTGATACAATTTTACTGAATAATAGAGAAAAAGGGTACATGTGAACATGGATAAAATCTGAGTAAGGTCTGTAGTCCAGTCAAAAGTATTGTGCTGGTATTAATTTCCTTATTTTCATAACATGCTGTTAGGTATATAAGGCATTATCATTGAAGGACATTGGGCAAAAGGGACACAATCTCTCTGTGATAGTTTTGTAACTTATGAGTTATTTCAAAATGAAAAGGTTTTAAAGCAAAACTACATGAAGATGCAAGTGGAGAGCAAAATAATTATACAAGAAATGGTGTAACAATCCATAACTCAATGATTGGACCCAGTCTCCCATTCCTAGCCGGAAAGAATGACTATCAGATTGGGGGCAGAGGGGTGGGACACAAGCTATACAGAATGGACTGACAATTCTATGACATTCAGACCAGGGATAGAGAGGATGCCAGGTAGCCCAAGAAACTGAGTTCAATGAAACTGAGTGTCTTACTTACTTTGCCCCCATTGCTGAGGCAAAATATTCAACACCCAAAAGTAAGGAAGGAAAGATTCATTTAGCTCACAGTGTGTGGAGGTTTCAGTCCATAATCAGCTGGCCCCAAGGCAGAGTGGCACATGGCAGAGGGCAACAGTTCATGAAGGTGGGAAACAGCAAAAGCAACAAGAGCAAAAGGGAGGAGCAGCAAGTAAGTCTCTTTCCTCCCTTACGTTGTACTGAGGCAACCAGCCCCAGGGCAGGTGTAGCACTCACACCCATAATTCCAGCATTAGGTCATAAATCAATCGTAAACTCTAGAAGTCCACCACATGACTGCATGAGGCTTTGAGAAGACATCCAGACACAAACCATAACATTCCGCCCCGGCCTCCCAAAGACTCATGCACATCCCTTTATGCAAAACGCATTTTAGTCCATCTCTAAGAGTTGCCAAAGTCCTAACAGTTTCAGCACTGCTGAAAAGTCCAAGTCCCAAGTCTCCTCCAAGATCTAAGAAAAACTCTTCACTGTGAGCCCCTGTACAAATGAAAAGTTAAACTCTTCCAACATTAAATGGCACAAGATACACATTTCCATTCCAAAAGTTACAAAGAGAAGGATACAAAGCAATGGGACCAAAACAAGTTCAAAATCCAGTGGGCAAACATTAAGTCTTCTCGTTCTATATGGAACAACTGAAGCAATCTGTGTCAAGTTGTGAGCTCCAAAGGGTTTGCATGATTCTACCCCTATGGCACTTCCAGTGGTTATAGCTCCCATAGCTTCTCTCTTAGGACCATGCTGCACAATCCTTAGATGATCCGTGTTTCTGGCTTTTCCAAACTTCTGAGATCTCCACTGCACCTTTGGCTTCACACTTACAGCTTCACACATTGACCTCTCAGGGCCACCCTGCCTGGCCTCCCAGGCCTCCTTGTGAAATCTGGGTGGAAGCCTTCCTAACCTCAGAACTCTTGCATTCTGTGTGCACTCAACACCAGTGCCATGTGGATGATGCCAAGGTCTCCTGCCACCTGGAGCAGTAGCCAACCTCCCCTCTCTCTTGGCTGTAGGGGTCCAGTGCCTGGATTGCTAAATATTCTGAACCTGATTCTGAGGAAAAAATTCTCTGTGCTACTGCCATTGTGGAACCTGGTGCTCTGTGGCTTGCTCTTCATAGCAGTCTTTCACTTTTGGAGTTTTGAGACTGCAAAGGGTGGAGACATGCTGCTTTTGTGATGACCTCAGGCCATCTTTTATATTCTCCTGTTCCTTCTCAGCAATTAAGAACTCTTCAACTCTATCTTTGCAGTCCACAGCTTTATTGGAGCTTCCTTTCGGGCCAAACTCACAATGTTTTAAATCATCCTGCTGGGCTTTTTGATTCTCCACTTAAATCTGTCCAAAAGCCCCTTAAAATAGCCATGCCCCCACCTCAACATTTGACTGCCTTGACATTTCTTCTGCCAGATTAATTAGTCCTCCACCCTTAATCTTAGTCTCAGGCAAAATCTCTGGACATGAGCAAAATACAGACAAACTTTTTGCTAAGCCATAACACATATCTGGAGTCTAACAGCCAAGGCAGTCCTTCTTCCCAGCAGAAACCTCTCAAGTCTGGTCTTTACTGGTAGGACTTCTATCAGCCTTTTGGTCTCCTGATCTCTGACCAGAATTTTTCATACAGAACAGTCAAATGCATTCCGGTTCTATTCTTTCAGGGGAAGTCTATGAACCTTTCCAAACTCTTCCCACAAGCCATTCCCAAAGGCTCTTGAGCCACATGGTCAGGTATAGTCACAGCAGTGACTCCACTTCTCCAGTACCAAATTCTATCTTGGTTACTTTTCTCTCGTTGCTGAAACAAAATACCCAACGTCCAAAATTTAGGAAGGAAAGGTTTATTTAGCTCGTAGTTTGTGGAGGTTTCAGTCTGTAATCAGCTGCCTCCAAGGCAGAGTGACATGTGGCAGAGGGCAACAGTTCATGGTGGTGGAAAACAGCAAAAGTAACAAGAGCAAAAAGGGAGGAACAGTGAGCAAACCTCTTTCCCTTCCTTACAATGTATGCAGGCTCCCGCCCCAGGGCGAGTGTAGCACTCACACCCGTAATCCTAGCATTGGACCATGAATCAATCACAAACTGTAGAAGCCCGCCCCATGACTGCATAAGGCTTTGGGGGGACGTCCAGATACAAACCATAACACTGGGCCTGGTTCATTGAGCAAAATGAGGTTGAGAGCCTAAAAGAAGTTGCAAAGCTTGAAATGGATACAGTAATGGAATTTAGGAGGCCAGGAAATTGACTCACATGATTATGGAAGTGAAGTCACAAGATCTGCAGCAGGGGCCAAGGATATAGCTCAGCAGCACACTTCCTTGCTTGGCAAGTGCAAGGTCCTGAATTTGATTCCTCTTACCAAAAAAAAAAGATCTGCAGCAGACCAGTTGGAGACCCAAGAGAGCCATGCATGTGTAGCTCTAGAATCCAAAGGCGTGAGGATCAGGAGAGTTGATGTATGGTTCCAATCTGAAAGCCAGCAGATTTGAGATCACAGGGGAGCTGATGCTTCACTTGAATTCAAAGACTAGAATAGACTGATTTCTTGCCATAAAGCAGTCCGGGAGGTGGTGTTTCCTCTGTGTAAAGGAAGGTTAGCCTTTTGGTTTCTATTCAGGCCGTCTACTGAATGTGTGGGAACCGCTCACATTACGGAGGACAATCTGTTGCACTTACTTTACCAATTCAAACATTAATCTTATCTAAAAACACCCTCACAAACACACTTAGGGTAATTTTTACCAAATATCTGGAAGTACATAAAATTAACCATCACAATGAGAGACATGTTTTCTTACCAAGAAATAACTCATCTGAATAAGTAGTTGAATTTCCCTTTACTTTGTCTCACTCATATTGAGATACTCAACGCAAGGTTAACTAAATGAACAAACACATGAAAAGGGATATATTTTCTATGCATACAGTAGACATCTTACCTTATATCTATGAATAATAAAACTCTTGAGTACTGTCATTGGAAGACTCAGCTAAGACTAAATATCTCTTTTCTTTCACTTCTGCTGGTCATTCTTTCCACAGGATCTGAAAGTTAATTGACTTCAAACGTATTTTGCCTTGAGTAATAACTTGGAAGTGTGCTCACTGGTTTAAGACGCTCATCTATGCTTTGGGCTGGCCCCAGTAGGAGCAAACTCAAACATGCGCATAATGTTCCACCAACAATCAACCTTGATATAAACCACATGGGGCTCTTAAGCCAAGCAGTGGTGACTCAGAGAGGTAATACTTTGGGCACTTCTATTGCTTATGTTGTTGTAAACCAGATGCTACTCAGTTTTTTTTAAAGAGTGGGTAGCTGACTTTGAATCCCATTGTGCATGCCACAGACTACACCTAAGTTATAACTTTTGATGTATTAAAAATGCTATTGGTTTTCTCCTGGATCTTCCACTGGCAGTCAAGGTGGGCTGAGAAACACATTTAATATATGCTCTCTATAATGTAAGGTGTCTCCTGTATGCATAGAAAATACCCCCTTTCATGAGTTTGTTCATTTAGTCAACCTACTTTGGTTGAGTATAGGATCTATGATGTGCTGATATCTGAAGTAACAGCCTTTCAGGCAGAGGGACTGGCAAGGAACCAGAAGGCCAAATCATGGAGGATTGTCTTGTGGTCCATGAGTATTCAGTGTGAGTAGAGTAATCTTATTGAATGATCTCTGTTTTATCCACTTCTTTATTACTGAGACAAAATACCCAACACCCACAACATATAGGTGGAGAGGTTTATCCTGGCTTTTATTTCAGTTCCATGGTCAGCTGGCTCCAAGGCAGAAACAGCATGGCAGAGGGGCCTGGCAGAGGAACAGGTGCTCAACCCATGATAGCCAGAAAGCAGACAGAGAAGAGAGGAGCTCAGGAGGGGCACACACCTTTCCAGGTCACTTCCCTCAGGGACCTGCCCCCAGCAAGGCCCCACCTCCTAACAACGAGTCACTACTGTGCCTCCATGATGCAAACACATGAGATACTTGGAGAACATTTTAGATTGAAAGCATAGCAATCCTTTTATTTTAAAAAGATCTTTATTTTAAAAGCAAAACGAAACCAATCTATTTCTAAAATAGAATAGGTATTTAATATAGAATGAGATATTTAAACAAACTTTTGAATGAGCCCCCACCCCAATCTTACAGCAGTGACTGGTGAGTTGCTTCTAACCACGTAATATGGAAATGAGCTGAAATGTCACTCTCATAACCATCTTTTATAAGATTCCTTATGTACATAACATTGCATCTTGGCCAACTGGACACAAACAGCCATGTCATGAACATGGATCATGTGGCAGAGAACTGTGCCAGGCTTCTAGAAACTGAATCTCATTTGCAGCTGACAGCCTGTGAGAAGCTGAGAACCTCAGTCCTACACCCACAAAGACTAAATTCTGCTAAGGTGATGTGAGCATGGAATGGGTCCCCACCTCCGGAGGAGACTGCAGTTCCAGCTAGTGTCCCTACTGCAGCCATGTGAAACTCAGGGGAGCACCCTATTAGGTAGCACTAGGGCCCCTCACCCATGGAGACTGTGACATAATAAATGCAGAATGTTTCAGGACACTAGGTTTGTGATATTTTGTTATGCAAGAATAAAAATACCAACATAAAATATAACCCCAGTGTTCTCCTTTGGCTGAAATAAAATCTTTTGTTTCCACCTTGAAATCACTGTTCTCTTGGGGTTGTGTTCCTAAGCTCAAGAACACTGACCACTTCAATTCCAAAACCTCTCTTGGTTTTTCGTAAGCCCTTTTCCTGGAAATCATCCCTACTACTACAGAAAGGTTTTCATCACGGTCCTGATGAAGAAAGGGGGAGATTTAGTACTTAGGTTTCAACATTCTTCGATCAGAAAGGAATTTTTAATTTCCCACTTTTATGCTCCTTGTTTTTATGGCTCTCTTAGGTTTCTTAGAGGCAAATAATATCTGAAATAACCTATGCTGATGCTAACTGAATAGGCCTGTGCTATTCATTTTCACTAAAGACTGGAGTTTATCTAATACATTGTTTGACACAGAACAGAAACGTAATAGCCCTAGTGTGAAGCACAGAGTTTTCTAAGAGGTAAAACACAGATAAATCAGGTTGCCCATAAATCATGTGCTGAAGTGACAACCCAGCCACAGGGAGGAATTAAGGAGGATGAAGGTTATAGTAATAGGATGCAACAGAAGGGGATGTAGTGGACACTGTTAGTACCCTTGCCTGAAGTGGCGGGACCACCAGTTCTGCAGACATGACTGCCAGCTGCTAAGAGGTCACAGTTTCCCCCTTTCCAGGACTGTTTTTGGTCAAAAAGGAGCAGACTTTCCAGATTTTCACTCACACACACACACACACACACACACACACACACACATGGGGAAGCAGTTCTATTCATGTTCGAGAGTTGGCCACTGGACAGGTTGAGGCCAGACCTTAGTTTTTTCCTGCTTCTCACTCTTCCTCCTCCTGAGACTCACTGGCACTCAATCTCACTTTAGAACATTTTCTTCCCCCTTAAAGAAACTTGGTACCAGTATATTAGCTGTCACCCATCATTCCCCACCAAAGCTCCCCAACCAGCTCTGAGCAACTGCTAATCTACCTTGTATCTCTCTGGAGGTGCCTAGTGTGGACATTTCATATGAATGGAAGGATATAACGGGATCTTTTGGGTCTGGCTTCTTCCACTTAGCGAAATATTGTCAAAGTCCATCCGTGTTGTGGCATAGACCAGACTTCATTTTGTTTTTATTGTTGAGTAATACCGTGAGGTATGGAGAGATCAAATTTCATTTATATATTCATCAGATGACAGACATTTGGATTATTTTCACTTTCTGGTTGTTATGAATAATACTCCTATGAACATTTATGTACAAATTTCTGTGTGGATATACGCTTTCAGTTCACTTGGGGATATACCTAGACAGGAAAAGGCTGAGTCATAGGCCAACTTACTTAAAAGTTTTTGAGGAATTGCCACTTTTTCCCCAAAACTATCTGCACGATTTTATATTCCCACCAACAATGTATCAGTGTTCCAATTTTTCCATATTCTCAGTTGTCCATTTTAAAAATTATAGCCACCCTAGTATGTTGGAAGCAGTATTTCAGTGTAGTTTTGTTTTGTATTTCCCCAATACCTAACGAGGCTGAGCATCTGCTTTGTACTTATTGGTCTTTTGTATATTTTCTTTGGAGAAATGTTCATTTCTGTCCCCATATTAGGCTATCTTTTTATTTAGTTGTAATAACTCTTTATGTGTTTTAGATACAAGTTCCTTATTGGATACATGATTTGCAATTTTTAAACCATTCTGTGGGTTGTCTTTCAAAGCTCTGATGGCATTGCTTAATATTCTATTTATTTACCTGAATGTGGCTTTGTGGTTATCTTTAGTTTGTGACAATTTATATAATTGTGCCCTTGTCTATATTGTTTATAACTGAATACTAATTCTATTTACTGGTATGTAAAATTATAAGGGAAAATCTTTTTTCTTTTTAAAATTATATTAGTATATGTTTGTGATACACAATAATTGTAATTGTTATATCTGTATCTTTATCTATATCTACATTTCTTGATCATTTTGATCTATTTTCCCTCACTGTTTTGTCTTCTCCCCCCTTCCCAGATCTCTTTCCCTATCTCCTTTTTTATCTACCTCCCTGTTTCCTACCATCATATCTTTATTTTTCAACTTCAAATTGTTTATATTGTGGGTTGCTAATATAAGAAAAACCATGTGACATTTATCTGTCTGTGTCTGATTTATTTCACTTGGCACTCTTCTCTCAAGATTTATCCATTTTCTTATAAATGACTCAAATGTATCCTTCTTTATGGTTGAGTAGTACTTCATTATATATATACATCACATTTCCATCCATTCATCAGTTGGTGGCATATAGACTGTTTCCATAATTGTGCTATTGTGAATTGTGCTATTATAAAGTGGCTATGAATATATCACAGTAGTGGGATGACTTTATTACTTTGAAGTAAGGTCCTTTTATACCTATTTCATCAGGGTTTTTTGTGCACCTACTGAGATGATAGTGTAATTTCTATCCGTGTTTCTATTTATGTAATATATTACATTTATCCTCCTTGCATCTTTGGGATGAAGCCTATTTGTTCATGATGGATGATCTTGTTAATGATTTATTACGTTGTTTGTAAGAATCTTGGTGAGGATTTCTGAAAATAAGGAAATTTTTCTTCCCTTTTTAACAATGTGAAAGTGTTCTTCTTTTCTACTCTATTTCCTTTAACTCATGTTCATGAATTCAGGGAAAGATTATGAAAGATTCATGTAGATCAGCTAATCCATACCTTTCATTTTAAAGACAAGAAATATTAGAGCAATTAAATTGTGATTATAATACCTTCATCATAGCCTACATTTCAAGCTGGTTTAATTTATCACAAATCACCCCAATATATTACCAACACACATTCTAACATCTTTCTTCATTGTCAACATACTTGGGTGACCAATTCCATAAATGAAATAATTTGCATCTTCATTTTGCAGAGTAGAAGAAAGCTTCCTCAGAGAATTTTTCATTTTGTATAACTTTTATGTCACCCAGTCTTCCCCTGATTCATTTGTGGATCAGGTAAATACATTCAGTATCATCTAAGGCCAAGATATTCAGTAGTAAGCAAAACAGAAAGAAGCCCTGTCCTCATGGAACTTCCATTGTGATGATAGCAAGTGCCAGACTGCACACTGAGAGCATTGCTTCTAAAACATTGGTAAGGGCTAGGAATAAATGTAAGAAATACCCTGAGAAAATAGAACAGGAGCCCAAGTTAGATTTGGGAGTTAGGTTTATCAATCACTATGTAGCCCAAGCTGGCCTTGAACTCCCAGCAATCCTTCTACCTCAGCCTCCCGAGTGCTGGGGTTACAGGCATGCGCCACCACACCTGGCTGGCATATAGCATCTTTTAAACTGAACAAATCTGAGAAAATGGCAGAAGCAGGTCTCTCTGGCTTTTCCCTCCCTTTCTTTCTTGAAGCAGGTCATAAAATCTAAAAAGGATTTTATGGTCTTCCCCTGAAGCAGATCACAAGACTTATTGTTGGAAGAGACTTAGTTTCTATGAAGATAAGAGATAAAAAGAATCCAAAGAAACAATCCTTGCTAAGTTCGCTCCATTTTATTGGCACAAATCATACCGAGTGTCATATCATATTTCTCCACAACTGTCTACTCTTCATTAAAACTGACATAAACATACCCACACTTAACTATTTCTTTGGGTCTTCATTTCTTTATGAAGACTCCCATGCCACTAAAATTTACATTATGTTAATTCATATGCTTCTCTTGGGTTCATCTGCTTTTTGCTATGGGAGATCACAACCATGATCCTAGGATCAATGAGGAAAAGATCCTCTACATCCTGAAGTCAAATCAATTATTTGCAACAGATGAATCACTTTTGCCAAAGTGGATGTCAGCATGAAAGAACAACTTTTTGTTACTTGATTTAGTTACTGAAAAGCTTTTAAGTATTCTTGGAACTTGGTATATGAATCCCCTTTTTCCACTCTACTTTTTGTGAATTCTAAATACAGAAGGATTAATAGCCCACCAAAGCAGTACAAAGATTACTTTAAATTGAAATATCTGAGCCACCAGTAACCACAGGAAAAACTATTATCTAAACATAAACAGAGCCTCCAAACAACACAACAGCTGATGATCCCCCATCTTGGAGAGTTTGCTGATTGGAAAAAGATTATTAGTCTGGAAAGATGGACTCAGCTGCCAATATGTCACAAAAGTCCAACAGAACCTTCTGTATTTTCTCACTGAGGTAGTAAATGACTATCAGTACCCTTTTGTTAGCTTATATTTAACCCTTTATTTCTGGCTACTCGGTGTTACTCATTACTGAGCATATACCTGTGTAAGTAAATGCTATCTTTTCCACTGTTCATCATTTTATTGTTAATTAATGCAGAGGTCCTCAACTTCTGGACCCCAATTGGAAGAGAAAAAAGGTGTTTCCTATTAGCAATACAAATAAATTAAAACCAACAAGGGGCTGGGGGTATAGCTCAGTGGCATAAGCGCTTGCCTGGCAAGCGCAAGGTCCTGAGTTTGATCCCCGGTACCGGGGGGAAAAAAAAAAAACCAACGAACATGTGCTTAGTTTCAGTTTAAAATAGGTCCTGGTTATTAAGCTTTGGCATTAAAATCTTTTTAATTTTCTCTAATAATTTCTATATATTGATGTAATATTTGGCATATACTAGGTTGAATAAAATATAATTAAAATTAATTTCAGTTTTAAATTTTTTTCTTAATGCAGTTACTAGCAAAGCACAAATGACATGCACATCTCGCATTCTGTTTGAACTGGACAGTGTTTGGACTGGAATTTAGTGAGGATGAGTACAAGTGAGTGGAAATGAAGATGAGGGGGAAACAGGAGCCAGATTTTCCTTGACAGAGCAGAGCCCATTAAGAAGCTTGAGATGAGCAATAGTGCACACCTAGAACTCCAGCTACTTGAGAGGCTGAGGCAGGAGAATGGCGAGTTTGAGGTCGGGCAACTTAGGAAGAACTTGTCTCAAAATAAAATGAGAGCTGGAGCTCAGTTCTCCCTGAGTTCAAGCTCCAGTATAAAAATGAAGATAAAAGTAAAAATAAAAATAAAAATAAAAAGCTTAAATTTTGCAAGAAAGTTACCTGATTGGCTTTACCTTTTAAGATTTTCAGTAACATTATATGGACTATGTCACAGGGCAGAGTCCATAGAAGTCCCTCAAAGAGGAGATAGGGACCTCAGCTTAGCCTGAGGTCAAATAGATTCTTGACTCACATCACAGAGAAATAATTTTAGGATGCAAGTTAGTACATGCATACTCATGCTTATAGCAGCACAATTCAAAATAGCTAAATCTTGGAGGCAGCCTGTATGTCCATCCACAGATAAATTGAAAAAATATGGTATGTACACACAGTGGAGTATTACACTGCTACAAACAGGGATAAATGAGTCACTTGTAGGGAAATGGATGCACCTTGGGACAATGTTAAGTGAAATAAGTCAGACAAGCAAACTTAAATATCCCATGGCTTCTCTTTGTTTTTTGTTTTTTGTTTTTTTTGGACAGGGTCTTGCTATGCAGTTCAGGCTGGCCTTGAACTCACTTTTTAGCCCAGGCTGGTCTCGAACTCACAATGATCCTCCTGTCGCAGCCTCCGAAGTGCTGGGATTACAGGCGTGCACCACCACGCCCGGCCCCATGGTTTCTCTTATGGGAGAAACCCAAAATATAACTGAAGAGCAAAATAAAAGCTAGATAATAGGAAATAGATGCATCTTTCTCAAATGGGAAGGGGATCAAGAGACAGAGGGAGGGGGAGAAAGGGGAGCGAAGAGATGAAAAAAGGAAGGAAGATGTGTACGTGTATAACTCTACACAAGGAATAGAATCATGATGTACTAGTAAAAAACTAAAAGAAAGAAAGTAAGGGAGATTATGAAAAGGCGTCTAGCTGCAGCAGCTGCAGGGGGCACACGAAGTAGAGGGTCTAACCGGCCTGCTTAGGAAGAAACAGCCTTTATGGATTAACTGAGTCGAGCCACAGTCTGGTCAATCCTCTCATTTCCGGTTTGTGGCTCCAGAGGAATCCTATGGCTTGAGGGGCACTTTGCTTCCTGCGAGAAGCCTGTTCTTGCCTGCGAGGGGGCCCCTCGGATCCCTCATGGACGGTGGCTCTTCTGGCTGGGTTAGCTCGAGATCTTTAAGAGTTCCTAAGTATATCTGGAATAACGAACTTCACAGATATTCAAGATGTTTAAAAATAGGAATTTATAAATGTTAGTTATGTATTTGCATTACTCTGAAATTTCCAATGAAAGTTTAAACAGGAAGGGCGAATATATAAATTTCATGTGCCTTTTGAAACGTTACATAAACTATATGTATAGGTGAACACGGACAGTAATGAAACTCACAAGTGGTGAACCAAATTTGTTTTGTTCCTGTGGTGATTTATGGAGAGGGTTTTTTAATTTTCTTTTTTATTTTAAAAGTAAAAGAATGAAAACATTAACAAACAGACACAAAGTAGCACAAGAATAGTACAATCAAAACTGAATTATAGACAAGGGGTTTTTCAAATTTTCATGAACATTTTTAATATTGTATTACCTACCAATCAAAATAGCCTCAGGGCTGGGGATATAGCTCAGTGGAATAAGCGCTTGCCTAGCAAGCGCAGGGTCCTGAGTTCGATCCCCAGTACCGCAAAAAAAAAAAAAAAAGCCTCAAAAATTCTGAAAGATAAATTATAAAAATAAATGTTAAAAAAATGTGGTGTAAGAACAAAACCATTTTCTGATATGTCAAGAAGAGAAAACGATTTTCTCCCTCATTGTACCATCAACATCATTAAGATGGAAAAGTCAAGAGTTGTTCATAGGAGCAACTGCTGGAGCTGTGGGAATCCCAGCTGGAAATTTCATAACTGTTTTCTCAAGACATTGCACAGAAAGATTATGAATATCAAAGAGAACTCTGCAAATGACATGTTTCAAAATACCCATAACGTCAGTTCCTCAAATTACTGCAATTTGTATGTGAATTCTCCATACAAATATTCACGCTATTTTCTAACACAGCTTTATTTTAAATTTCATTTTGAAATATTGTCGGTTGACTTATTGGTTCTCCTTAATGTCTTCTTTTAGGGTTCTATATATTATTTTATTATTTGCTGAGAATCTAGCCAATCTTTAAGAACTTTTCATGTTTCATTTGCTGATGTTTAGTATCCTTAAATTTAAGAGGAAGCTTTAAGAAATTGGGTGGCCCAAAGGTTTCTAAAGATATAATACTTATAGCTACCAGGTGGTATTCTGCTTAGTTTAAGAAGAGGTAGGAAAGATGAAAAAAAACTAGAATGACAGCATCAACTTACTAACATCTTTCTTTTTGAAAGTGAAAAGGCAATTTTTTTCACCAGTAACATCTGAATTAATTTGGATGAGCAAAGGAACCTTGTACATATCTCATCCCACGTATCTATGTCGCTAGCTTTGTTTTGCTTATTTTACCTCAAAGATGAAAGACCCATAGGCTAGGAAGTGTACTTGAGTGGAAAAGCACTGAGAAAGAACCAAGAGCCTCCTCTGCATCCCCAAGTAAAGGGGAGAATTATGCACGAAGATCTTACAGACAGGCTCACTTTTCCTCTATTGTTTTGCCTCACTGTTCATCTTCCCACCTACCTGCCTATCTTTACTCTGTCCCTGAGTCAGGGTATTTGTGGGCCAGAAGTAAGGTCACTTCCAGTGTGGGGTTGGGAGAGAAGAAGGAAGACGAAAGAGTGGAAACGGAAGCTAAGGTAAGCTCTTAGACAAAGAGCAAGCTAGAGAGGATAGTTAAATGGTGTGTCTCATGGCGTGATCTTCAGGATGACATTATTTTCCAGAAGGCCAGAGGGCATTCCTGAGTCTGAGAAGCAGTTCTGATTTTGGCCAGTAAAATCCTACACTCTAAAACGCTGCCATGTGCACTGCCCTTAGTGTGACGGCTCATGGAAAGGGGGGATCCTACCATCCTTGAGGCTAGTAAGTGAAGCTAAGCATCAGCGTCTGGCCAGGGAAACACATCCAAAAGAGCTTCTCCAGGTCGGGGAACCTCAAAATGACCTCAGGGACCTGGATCAAGAAAGTATGAGGAACACGTCCCAACAGACAAGAGTCTAGAAATCTAGGAAGAGAGGTAGAATGGCATGAGTTAGGTCCTTCTGTTTGAATGTGTGGTGTTGATATAGGGGAAAGAAATTCCCAACATGAAAGGTAGCAGGGACAAGTATGTGTTCTCTAAAATTGAAGAATGATACTCTGAAAAAGGAGATTGAAGAGGACTTCAATAAATGGAAAAACATACCATGCTCATGGTTAGGAAGAACTAACATTGTAAAAATGGCCATACTACCAAAACTGTTGTACAGATTCAATGCAATTCCCATCAAACTACCGTCAACATACCTCACAGATCTAGAGAAAATATGCCTCAAATTCATCTGGAACCAGAAG